>JASDQU011179625.1:8318-25402 GCA_032191745.1 Picea mariana | reverse complement strand
GTAATTGAAATTGAACATTTCAGGACTCAAGCATCAGAGATATATGCAAACATTGAGAAAGAACAACAGAAAATATTCTGTAATCTGGAAATCATCCAGAACTATTTTCATGAGTCAAATAGGTCTATGGAAAAGGTAGTTCAGAAAGAAAGAGAAGCTAAAGCAGCAAGGAATTATTTTCAAAAGGTAATAACTTCTTTACAAAAAGAAGAAATTGGAAAAAACCAGAAATTACCCATTTCAGAACAAGTAAAAGGAGACATACTGATAAAAGTTTGGGAATCAAAATTGGCAGAATATAAAGGAATTACAAAAGGAATTAATGAGGATTGTCAAAGGATCTTCAATCTTATTGAAAAAGATTCAGTAAATATCGGGACAGATGATTTTTCTGAGTTATTAGACGAAGTCAACATTACCAGGTATCAGCTGAAGTCAAAAGAAGAACTCGAAGAAAGGAAAGAAGAAATCTCAAAGATTGATTTGGTCAACATTGCAGAAATAAATAAGTGGATGGTAGCTTCCAGTTCAAGGTTGGAAAAAGTTAAATTCACAAAGAAAACAATAGAAAGCTAGTTGCCAGGCTTACAAACAAAATTTTTCTCTTTTGAAGCAAACGAAGTACCTGAGGCTCCTAGGGTCCTGGTAAACTTTTTGGAGAAATATGTTCAAGGCGTTGAAGCAGAGAAAGAAAGCTCATCAACACAAATTTAAAACTTTGTAAATATTTTTATTTTTTAGAATTTTGAAAGAAATTGTAAACGGTTGACATTAGTCTATGTAATCGTAATATTAGGAAGTTAGTTAGTTACCAATGAAAAACTTTGGTAGAAAAGTATAAATACAATTTCAAAAGACGAAGCAAGGGCTTCAGAAATTTTGGAGAAGGCCAATTTTTGTAAGATCAATTTTGAAGTTCATCGGAATATAAACCGCAAACAAGATTCTGGATCCTACAACTTTGTGACTATGTTTCTCCCCCTGTTTATTGTGCATTGTTAAATTTTCCTTTAATGTGTGTTTCTAATGAGTGAATAAATTTGAAGTTATATTCATTGTTGTTTATCATTTCAGATTGTTTTGGATGTTGAATGTATTACAGTATTTCCTCTGAAATTACTTTAGTAATTTTAAGACCTATAAAACCTTTTGTTCCTTAATATTCAACTTTGTTGGAAATTTTGTCTTTCTTTCATCATCGTAAATTGAAATATAAGATTCTTTCTTGATAAAATCCTTGTATTTCTCTGTATTGTGTTTCATTGTTTACAATTAAAAAATTGTTACAAAACTAGGAAACGGCCTTGAATGTGTTTTTACATTACTGTTTTAGATTTCAAAGTTATTCTTTTTAATATCAACTCTGAAAGTCTGAAGTAACCATTTGATAAAAAACCCATTTACAAACCTTTAAAACCCTATCACCCATGACAGTTCCTAACGACATACAACCTAACGTAGAACCTGGTCTTCAGGATCAAACCAGCATTGCCCTAAACTTATTTAATACTATTCTACAAACAAAAACCAATAGGGCTGAGTTAGAAAGATCGTGGGCTGCAATCGAACGTGACATTAGCATCCAAGAGCAACAGGAAGCAAGACAGAGACAGTTGAGAAACTGAATCTGATCTAGTCTTTCTTTGATTCCATATTTTCAAATCATTTCTTTAAATCATTTTCGGATGCCTTGACAGTATGTTTTATAGCCTTAAAACATAAACTCAGGAACAACACCCACCATACTTAACACTTTCCATCCTTGAGCCTCTCATAGTGTGTTATCTCCTCAAATAAATCATTCAAGTTATTTCATTTTAGGTGATAAGATGTCTTTTAAAAAAATACATTATTAATTTTTTAAAGCTCATTTTTGAGAGCTTTATGCATGTAATAAAGCTAGAATAAAATTTTGCTTAGTTTTCTATTGATCTAGTTCAAATCTCAGGTTTCGGTGGCTTAGGAGAACATTTCGATTGTTCATTAGCCACCGAAAGCCTTAGCTTTCAGTAGCTAAAAAAAAGGAATCAAGGCTATTTTAGCCACCGAAATCGTAGGAGCGGGGGAGGAGTCAACACGTCCTTTCACACATTTAAACCATCGGGTTTGAAGTTTTATTATTGCAAATAGCTGCCGAAAAGACAGGAGAACGAACCGTTCATGACCAAGAGTTGATCTTTGTATGATATAGCGAATCTTTTTGGATCGTTGTTTCATCAAAACATATGCTTACGTACCCTCCATAATTACAGTCATCAACCATGATTGCTCCAAATCACAAACCGTTATGTCTCATTCATTGTAATTAGTGCCATGTTCTAAAGCTCGCCTCAGTTTTCTCGTCCCTGTCACAGCCGAGCCGAATCTCCCTAACTCTGTGATGTGTAGATTTCCCTCGAAATCTGTTTTCTTTCTGATCACAGGTGTACAGAAGTATTGTGACAGATGAAGAAAGGAGGATCAACCCTGAGGAAAGAGCTCGACGATATCAGCTACTTGAAATCACACCCAGAGGTATGCCAATTTTTCAGGGACGCATGTTGTTATAATTTTTGTAAACAATTACAGAGTTCTCACCAGTAGGTGGCAGAAGCCTTTTCTTTGAATTTCAATGGAAAGAAAGCAGTCATCGCTCGAGATGAATTCGAGGTAGATGAAGCCCTCATAGCCGAGGTGACAGAGCTTCCCAAGACTGGAGAAAATTGGCTTAAAACTATTGTCACTAAGAATGTTGAATTTAGATCTTATTTGAAACCAGAACACAGGGGTTTGATATGGAAGAAAGACATTCTTGTGTCTTTCCTTGAAGAAAAATGGCAGCAGTTACTAAAATCCATTATGGTCTACATAACTTGCGAAGGCAGATACAATAGGGTGATGATTTACCATTTCAAACTCATGAATCATTTTACTGGTAGAAACCCACTCAATCTGCCCTATTTTCTCCACGGGATCTTATCCAAAATGGCTCATCAAGTCAAGGCCAATCCCAATAAAGTTGCAGGTAGACTATCCCACCACAGTCTGATTAAACTTTTGGTTTGTGAGTTGTTGCAAAGAAGAGGCAAAGAGTGGAATTACTTCTTGTTCTGGAATGATTTTCAGACTAATGTACAACCAAAGGGTAAAAATATTCCTCATTCCAAGAAGTCTTCTACTCCCAGAAGTGGAAAGAGGAGGAGGAGATATATCTCTCCAGTTCCAGTTAGTCAACCCTCTCCTTCCTCTAAGATTAATAAAAATAAGAAGAAATTGAACTTCAACAGTGAAAGAGAAAAGGCCAAAGAATCCCTAGTGAACAAAAGCATTCTAAATATTCCTTACACAGACTCAGAGGATGAAGAGCACCAGATTGAAACAGGGCATGAGGATTCAGTTACCACAGGGCGTGAAAATTATGTTTTTGTAGATATATACACAACAAGTTATGAAGACCTTCGATCACCTATACCTCAAGAGGAACAAGAACCACAAATTGTAGATGCCTCATCTAGCAAAAGAGTGAAGTAGAGTAAATCAAAGGAAATCAAGAAGATTAAGAAGAATTTAGTTGAACAAGAAGTGATAGAAAGGGTAATTAAAACCAGATATGAAACCCTGTCAAAAAATTTTGCAGAAAGAAACTCATCCCTGGAAAGACTAGCTCATGAAAGCATAAAGGAAAAGAAAAAGAAGTACAAGATTGTAAAAGATTACAACAACTTATGGAGAGTAGCTCAGGTCTTAAAGAAAAAGGTCAGGGCTTTGAGGAAACAAGCTATGTCTTCAAGACACCAGGCTCAAACACATGCTACTCTTGAAACCCTAGCAGAGTTAGCAGTTCAGTGCAATGAACCAGAGGCAGCCAATAACCCTATAGTCTTTGAGCAAGATGCAAAAGCCTTAAAAGATCATCCCTACGACGTTTTTGAGCTAAGACAAAAGGAATTTTTGAAATTTTCATAATTTCACTAATCTCAGGTTTCGGTGGGTTAGGCAAACATCGTGATTTTTCATTAGCCACCAAAAGTCGAGATTCCAGTAGCTAATTGGTCTGAATTCTGTCTACTCTAGCTACTGAAAGTAATGATAAGGCAGAAAGTTTATATTTTTGCACAGATCCAAGTTCTCCTTGTCCAAAAGCCTCAAAAATGGTTCCAATCGATGGAAAATAATTAATGACATCCTTATCAAGAGTCTGTTTTAGTTTTGGAGATGCTCTACAAGACATAAATGTCAAAAAAGGTTAGTTGTAAAGCTGTTTGACTGTCAACAGGTGTCATTTTCGACTCCTCTCATATCACATGAAATCCAACAGCCTCAGAAGGCTCACTACACCTGCCAAAGAATCTGAAGAACATAAAGATAATTCGAGGATATGAATTGACCTAGGTTATAGGATCTTTGCCTATTTTCTTGGGCCAGTTATTGATTTTCTATTTTAGGAAAAATCCGATCCAGTATTCTAGGATCTTGAAACTGTTTGTAAAGGGATATAAATTCCAGAACATTTGATGAACAAAAGGTTCGATTTTGAGTTCTGTAATCCATTGTTATTGTGATAAAGACACTTTCTTTAATATATCAAGCCTACAAACTTCTTTCATTGTTATTATTAGACTCTCTTTATCTTTTTCTATGCCTATGAGTTGAAATCATTTCTTTGTCTATGTTTAAAGGTTCCATGGTAACTGTCATCTTACCTTTGATTGTTAAGAAAGAATAATAAGCATCCTTTGCTAGTTTGTTGACCCATCATATATATTGTTATGTATGTTCTGGTTAATTGATTGGTTTTCTTATCCATTTGATCTACAAACCTATCTGATAATATCTCTTGAAGGCCTTGTACTACATGAATATAGCTAGACTGTCTTGAGGATACAATCCAGTGATTTAGATATTCATCTTGATCCAAACCCACACCCATTATTGAGAAAATAATTACAAAAAGTTTAAGTTACCAGGCATCTCTGAGATACAGCCTAGGAGAGTTTCTTGGAGTGATAACAATTTGGCGTCATTATTGGGGAGAGGAGATTGAAGCTCAGCTTCCTTGGGAGATGAAAAGATCCAACTTTGATGATAGACAAAGTCTAGACACATTTTCGGTTGTAATCATCTATCTAGCGACTCCATTGTAACAAAGTGGCTCCGAGAATGGCTCATACTAGAGAAAACCAAGAAAGACCACTGGCAACACCAGTTCCAGACCCTGAGAAGATCATCAGAAGTGGAAAAGCATTGCAAAGACAAACTTCTAGATCTACAAGAGCATCTAAACTAGGTATTTCAAGAAACACTTCTTCATTTGTATCTAGAGAACCTCTTTTCATCTACTTCTGCTGAAACTTCTAGTTCTCAGAAAATTGTAATTGTGTCAAAAGGCTTGAAGGGTGGTGAGCCTTCAATTTCTTCTGATGTCATAGATTCTATTTCTGAGCATGTTACTATATCCAACTTAGGAGAAGAAGTTGTAGAATCTATCCAAGAAGAGGACTCTTCCTTTTCCTTGAATTCTTCACAAACTGAGCCTGTAGAATTTTTTTTCCATACTCATACCGGTCTGCCCGTTCTTGAAGATATTTTACAAGATCTTTCCTCTAAGGGTGAAGAAAACTTGGCCTTGCTGCTCGGTCAGTTTTACAGAGCTTCTTATTTCCCACCTTATTCAAGAAACACTTTCCAGGGTAGTCATCCTACCAGTGCTTCCACTTCATTCCTCAGCGAAGTAATACCACCATTGTCCATAGTCTCACCTATCCCATCTCATTCGTCGTCTACAGAAACTTCTTCCTTTGCATCAACCCCCAAGATTTCCATGGATACCCCTTTGACAAAAATGGAATAGATATTAGCCAATATGTATGCTCCTCTTGTTTTTCCCAATCCCTTATCAACCATGCCAACAGGAGATTATCATAAATATATGCCAAAGTTTACTGGATCTAGGGATTATAGCATTGAAGAACATATAGAGGCTTTCTATGCTTATGCTGAGAATATTAACATTTCAGAGGAAGATGTTTGGACCGGAATTTTTGTGTAGAGATTGGATGGTCAAGCCAGGAAGTGGTTCAAGGAACTGACAACAAATTCAGTGGCAGGCATTGAGTAGTTAGATGGAGTGTTTTTGAAACATTGGGGAGAAAGAAGAGACCTCTTGTATTATATTATTGAATTTGAAAATCTAAGAAGAGAAAATGGGGAGTTTGTCTCAGACTTCACCAAAAGGTTCAATAAGATGTTTGGGAAGATCCCTGCAGAGATTAAGCCAAATGATGCATCAACAAAGATTACTTACTCTTCTACCTTTAATCTAGAATTTTTCTTAATACTTAGAGAAAGAAGGTCAGCCACACTCGCTTTAATGCAAGATGCTGCTCTTGAGGTTGAATCTAGAATTATGGCCAAGATGTTGGACAACTTGACCTCGGAGATGTCAAAACTGAAAATTCAGAGTCAACAACCAGCAAGAAGTAAAGAGCCTAATGCCTATGCTCCCAGGAATCCCAATGCATTCCCTTACAGAAGGAACAACCAACAGGTCCAGATCCTTCAGAGAGACAAGAATGCAGCTGAAGACCAAAGGATCAGGGCCCCCTTCCAGAATGTAGTACTAGAAGAAGAGCAGGAGTTATCTCATGATGAAGTTGAAGAATAAGACGACATCAATTGCTTTGGGGATGATACTGATTCCTCCTTCTTGACACAAACAGATTATGAGGAGGACCAGATGAATGAGAAGATTCATGAGGCAAGCATTGAAGAATCTTTTTATCAGACAGATGATCAGCCAGGTTACAATTTAAGATCTAAGACTGGTGCTCCAAAGCCATTGCTTGCTGCCCCTGAAAAAAAGAAAGATGTTGCTGCCAAGCAGCCTGCTTCTCTTGCAAAGCAGACCTCCACTCCTGCAAAACAATAGCAGAAGCAATTGCAGACCCAAGATAAAGAACAGGTGTCCCTCAAAGCTCCTTCTAATGAGGTAAAACCTTCCGATAAAATATCATATTCATTTAATTTCGAATCAGAAATTCAGAAGGTAAAAATACCTATACCATTGACTGAACTTATGAAGAATGGCATATTCAGGTCTGCTATTCTGAAGTCCCTTCAACCAAAGACTCCCCCAGCTGCTGATTATGTAAACCTTCAATATGACAAGCCCACAATGACTATAGGACCTATGGTAGAAGGCTGAGATGACTCTTCTCCACCCTTCTACATATCCCTGAATATCCATGACAAGATCCTTCACAATTGCTTGCTTGACTCGAGAGCGTCACACAATCTTATGCCTAAAGAAATGATGGATGAACTTGGGATTGACATCACAAAACCTTACCATGATCTCTTCTCTTTTGACTCTAAGAAAGTCAGATACCTGGGCCTCATAAAATACCTTTTCATAAACCTTGCTCAGTTGCCAATGAGAAACATGGTAATGGATGTTGTAGTGGCTGATATCCCACCCAAGTTCGGCCTCCTCTTGTCACGTTCATGGAGAAAAAGGCTAGGAGGTACCTTGCAGATGGATCTTTTGTATGCCAGAGTCCTAGTGTTTGGAGGAGAGCTAAAGAGACTTTACAGAGAAAATCAGCTTGCCTACATCATTAGTGATGGGAAGAATTCTTTAAACCATCCCATCTATGCATTAGAAACAGACTTTGGGGCATGCATTATGCAAATAGATGATGCTCAACCAGATCCATTGCAGCTCACAAAGCCTACTTATCAACAAACTGATGGAGAGAGTACTCCCATGTGGAGCATGTTCTTTGATGGTGCCAGTACCAAATACTCAGCAAGTGCAAGTGTAGTTTTAACTTCTCCTTCAAAAGAGGCTATTCATTTCTCTTTTAAACTTGATTTCAAAACTACTAACAATATAGCAGAGTATGAGGCTTTGATGTTGGGATTAAATTCTTCCAAGGATATGGGAATCAAAGGACTAAAGGTGTTTGGAGATGTGGACATCATACAACAAGTGAATAGTACTTTCCAAGCAAAACATGTCAGGTTGAAAGCTTACAGGGATGAGGTATGGAAAATCAGGGACTCTTTTTCCATTTTTGATATTTCTTATATACCCATAGCTATGAATCACCTTGCCCCCCTTGCTGTCTCAGCCAGTATGTTCAGTCCTCCCATGACTCCTAGACTGAATTATGAAATCCAAGTCAAATATAGACCATCTCTGGCCGACTATATCAAATATTGGAAAGTCTTTGAAGATGATGATGAGCTTAGTAGATTTCTCCAGGTGGTAGATGAATTTTTCGATATGCATATTGACCAGGAAAATCAAAATGTATAGGAATCCAAAAAGACTAAGCTAAAAAGAAAAATGGGTCAACATGATATTGTTCAGCTGCCCAACAATTATATACCTCAGGGTTTGGTGCCTCTTGAGAAGCTTTTCGACCAAAACGATGTCCCCTACAAACCTGATAAGAAGGAGAAGGATCCTGCTATCCATGAGCACAATATAGGAAGCCGAAGTCATTCTAAATTCATAAATTTGTCCACTGAATTAACTGTTGACCAGAGGTCAGAATATTGCAGCATTATGAAGGAATTTGCTGATGTTTTTGCCTGGAAATATAGTGATCTAAAAACCTATAATCCTGATGTCATTCAACATAAGATTCCCCTTGAGAAAGACACCATCCCTTTCAAACATAAGCTGAGACCTATCAGTCCTCTCTTATTTCTTGTAATTGAAAAAGAAATCAAAAAGCTCCTTGATGCCAAAATCATAATCCCATTAAGATACTCCAAATGGATTGCAAACCTAGTAATAGTGACAAAGAAAAATGGTGAGATCAGGTTATGCATTGATTTTAGAAACTTAAATAAATGCTCCAAGAAAGACAACTATCCCCTACCCAAGATGGAACACTTGCTGCAAAGAATTTCGGGGGCCACTGTCATGTCTTTCCTAGATGGATTCTCAGGCTATAACCATGTTTCTGTACACCCTGATGACCAAGAAAAAACTGCCTTTACTACTCCTTGGGGTACCTTCATGTACTCCAAGATGCCATTCAGGCTAATGAATGTCGGGGCCACTTTTCAGAGGGCCATGGACATATCTTTTGTGGGAGAGAATGACAAGTTTGTCCTCATCTATCTTTATGATGTCACATTTTATTCCAGCAATCATGAAGAGCATCTGAAGCATATGAAAAGATTATTTTTTAAATGCAGACAGTTCAGGATTTTTCTGAACCCCAAAAAGTCTCAATTTGCTCTCAAGAAGAGTAAGCTCCTAGGCCACATTGTTTTAGTAGAGGGAGTGAAAATTGATCCAGCTCGGGTGGAAGCAATTCAGAAGTTGTCCATACCAAGGTCAAAGAAGGATATCCAATCCATACTCGGTAAGATAAAGGCAAGCACGACAAGTTTGATTCTTTGTGGACCAGTCCTTTCATGATAACTCAAGTACATTACAATAACACCTTCATTCTGCAAAGTTTGGAAGGTGAATAAATGTTTGGTGGCCCAGTCAATGGGCGTTTTCTGAAACTCTATTTCATCTAAGGCTTCAAAGCCTTGTCGTTGTAAATTTTATTTTCAATTTTTTGTTTTTTGAAAAATAACTCCATGCCCAATGGAAGCACTAGCAACTAGGTTTGAATTTTTATTTTACAGGAAAGGCATTGGTTCTGTGGTTCTTGAAACCTCACAGGGAGGCTTTCACCCCCAATAGGAGCCAGTGTTATCTCCTCAAATAAATCAATCAAGTTATTTCATTTTAGGTGATAGGATGTCTTTTAGGAAAATACATTATTAATTTTTTAAAGCACATTTTTGAGAGATTTATGCATGTAATAAAGTTAGAATAAAATTTTGCTTAGTTTTCTGTTGATCTAGTTCAAATATCAGGTTTCGGTGGCTTAGGCGAACATTTCCATTGTTCATTAGCCACCAAAAGCCTTAGCTTTCGGTGGCTAAAACAAAGGAATCCAGGGCTATTTAACCACCGAAATCGCAATAGCGGGGGAGGAGTCAGCACATCCTTTCACACATTTAAACCCTCAGGTTTGAAGTTTTATTATTGCAAATAGCCGCCGAAAAGACAGGAGAATGGACCGTTCATGACCGAGAGCTAATCTCTGTATGATATAGTGACCCTTTTTGGATCATTGTTTCATCAAAACATATGCTTACATACCCTCCATCATTACAGTCATCGACCATGATTGCTCCAAATCACAAACCATTCTGTCGCATTCCTTGTAATCAGTGCCACGTTCTAAAGCTCGCCTCAGTTTTCTCGTCCCTGTCACAATCGAGCCGAATCTCCCTAACTCTGGGCTGTGTAGCATTCCCCCGAAATCCGTTTTCTTTCCGATCGCATGTGTACAGAAGCATTGCGACAGATGAAGAAAGGAGGATCAACCCTGAGGAAAGAGCTCGACGATATCAGCTACTTGGAATCACACCCGGAGGTATGCCAAATTTTCAGGGATGCATGTTGTTATAATTTTTGTAAAAAATTACAGAGTTCTCACCAGCAGGTGGCAGAAGCCTTTGCTTTGAATTTCGATGGAAAGAAAGCAGTCCTCGGTTGAGATGAATTCGAGGTAGATGAAGCCCTCATAGCCGAGGTGACAGAGCTTCCCAGGACTGGAGAAAATTGGTTTAAAACTACTGTCACTAAGAATGTTGAATTTAGATCTTATTTGAAACCAGAACACAGGGGTTTGATATGGAATAAAGACATTCCTGTGTCTTTCCTTGAAGAAAAATGACAGCAGTTACTAAAAGCCATTATGGTCTACATAACTTGCGAAGGCAGATACAATAGGGTGATGATTTACCATTTCAAACTCATGAATCATTTTACTGGTAGAAACCCACTCAATCTACCCTATTTTCTCCACAGAAGCTTATCCAAAATGGCTCATCAAGTCAAGGCCAAGCCCAATAAAGTTGCAGATAGACTATCCCACCACAGTCTGATTAAACTTTTGGTTTGTGAGTTGTTGCAAAGAAGAGGCAAAGAGTGGAATTGCTTCTTGTTATGGAATGATTTTTAGACTGATGTACAACCAGAGGGTAAAAAGAGTCCTCATTCCAAGAAGTCTTCTACTTCCAAAAGTGGAAAGAGGAGGAAGAGAGCTATCTCTCCAGTTTCAGTTAATCAACCCTCTCCTTCCTCTAAGCTTAATAAAACTAAGAAGAAATTGGACTTCAACAGTGAAAAAGAAAAGGCCAAAGAATCCCCAGTGAACAAAAGCATTCTAAATCTTCCTTACACAGACTCAGAGGATGAAGAGAACTAGATTGAAACAGGGCATGAGGATTCAGTTACCACAAGGCGTGAAAATTCTGTTTTTGTAGATATATACACATCAAGTTAGAAGACCTTCCATCACCTACACCTCAAGAGGAACAAGAACCACAAATTGTAGATGCCTCATATAGAAAAAGAGTGAAGCAGAGTAAATCAAAGGAAATCAAGAAGCTTAAGAAGAAATTATCTGAACAAGAAGTGCTAGAAAGGGTAATTAAAACCAGATATGAAACCCTATCAAAAAACTTTGCAGAAGGCAACTCATCCCTAGAAAGACTATCTCATGAAAGCATAAAGGAAAAGAAAAAGAAGGACAAGATCGTAAAAGACTACAACAACTTATGGAGATTAGCTCAAGTCTTGAAGAAAAAGGTCAGGGCTTTGAGGAAACAAGCTATGTCTTCAAGACACCAAGCTCAAACACATGCTACTCTTGAAAGCCTAGCAAGGGTAGCAGTTTAGTGCAATGAACCAGAGATAGCCAGTAACCCTATAGCCGTTGAGCAAGATGCAGAAGCCTTAAAAGATCATCCCTAAGGCGTTTTTGAGCTAAGACAAAAGGCATTTTTGAAATTTGGATAATTTCACTAATCTCAGGTTTCGGTGGCTTAAGTGAACATTGCGATTGTTCATTAGCCACCGAAAGCAAATCTTTCGGTAGCTAATTGGTCTGAATTTTGTCTACTCTAGCTACCGAAAGCACTGATAAGGCAGAAAGTTAATATTTTTGCACAAATCCAAGTTTTCCTTGTCCAAAAGCCTCAGAAATGGTTCCAATCGATGGAAAATAATTAATGACATCCTTATCAAGAGTTTGTTTTGGTTTTGGAGATGCTCTACAAGACAGAAAGGTCAAAAAATTTTAGCTGTAAAGCTGTTTGACTGTCAACAGGTGTCATTTTCGACTCCTCTCATATCACATGAAATCCAGCAGCCTCGGAAGGCTCACTACACCTGCCAAAGAGTATGAAGAAAATAAAGATCATTCAAGGATATGAATTGACCTAGGTTATAGGATCTTTGCCTATTTTCTTGGGCTAGTTATTGATTTTATATCTTAGGCAAAATCCGATCCAGTATTCTAGGATCTTGAAACTGTTTGTAAAGGGCTATAAAGTCCAAAACATTTGATGAATAAAAGGTTTGATTTTGAGTTCTGTAATCCACTGTTATTGTGATAAAGACACTTTATTTAATATATTAAGCCTACAAGCTTCTTTCATTGTTATTGTCAGAATCTCTTTATCTTTTTCTATGACTATGAGTTGAAGTCATTTATTTGTCTATGTTTAAACGTCCCATGGTAACTGTCATCTTACCTTTGATTGTTAAGCAAGAATCATAAGCATCCTTTGCTAGTTTGTTGACCCATCATATATATTGTTATGTATGTTTTGGTTAATTGATTGGTTTTCTTATCCATTTGATCTACAAACCTATCTGACAATAGCTCTTGAAGGCCTTGTACTGCATGAATATAGCTAGACTGTCTTGAAGATACAATCCAATGATTTAGATATTCATCTTAATCCAAACCCACACCCATTATTGAGAAAATAATTACAAAAATGTTAAGTTACCAGGCATCTCTGAGATACAACCTAGGAGAGTTTCCTAGAGTGATAACATAGTGTACAAAGCTTTGGTAATGGGTCATGGTCCATTCTCTCATGAGAAGAAGGGGCTAAAGGCCCATAGGTTTATGCAGTTTCCTTATACATTCATGACATTTCTAATTGACAAAGGCCACCATAAAATACTAGAGCCAATTTAAGCTCTACCCCCTCTAATGGTAATCTTCCTTGTCTGGATGTGAATGAATGCACCAAATTATAAATGACAATATCCCAATAAAAAATGAAGGAATGAAGGTTGAAGCCTTATAAAGTGGACTTTCAAATGATAATTGGGCGTCAAAAGGAAAAATAAGGGCTTCATAATGAAAAAAGTATCGAGGAAAGGGTATCTCAAGCAATAAAGCGCTCCCTCTACAAAGGCACTCATAGAAATGGATTCAGTGACACCATAAGCCATGAAGTAAGCCCTAAAACCATATCACTATCAAACTTACTCTTGAAGGGTTTCTTTATTTCATGATTCCATCGGTACCTATCCCTATACCTAGGTATTTTTCTTGTCTAAGTTAGCACACCTAATAGAGTTGGATGAAGGCCCTCCCATACTTAAAATTTCCAATTCATATGAGGTCCTGGGCTAGTGTGCTGCTTGAAGGGGATACTGAGGTGAATTGTTTACATGGCTTATATAGTAAGTTATAGCTTACTTTTCATTATTTAAGTACTAATGCTTCTTGTGAACCTTAGTTAACCTTTTCCTACACTTTGCTTTGTTTTGGATGGCCCTGATGTGGTTCTTTGAGGGACGTCCTGGGCTTGTGCCCAAGACATTGTTCCTTTCATTGCAAGACATTGACACAAGTGATGTAGAGAAGTGGGTCATCTAGTGACTCACCACCCTTAGACATCATCTCTCACATCCTTGGAACCTTGGACGATGGACAAATGGGCTTGGTATGAGAAAATTCAGTCATGATGGCACACAGATGGGCTGGAATCCCATAGGTTAGGAAAATTACCCCAAAGCTTATGATTTTCTTTCCAATTTTTTTGAGTAACTACACAACGTATTAGCAAGTGATATGTTGTCTCATCATCTTCTAGGCATAGACCGCATACAACATGAACAATGCCTCCCCTTTTCTTATAATTTTCTCCAGTGAGGATACTATCTTTTAAGCATAACCACATGAAGCATATAATTTTGCTTGGAATCTTAACTTTCCAGATAGATTTAAACCACCATTTGCAATCACCAATATGAGAGTTAATAGCAATGCATTGATATGCTAAGGCAGTTGTAACTGATCCACATGCTCTATTCCATGACCACACAAGTCTATCATTTGATTGAGTAAGTGAAACTCCACTGCTTTTTAAAACTGTGATGAAGTTGTTCCATTCATTTGACAAATCTCCACTTAAATTAATCTAGTTGGAATTTAACCAATACTGTGCATTGTTGGGCGCATTTGGAACAACATCTTGTGCTATGGAAAAGATACCTTTGAAGTTGAGGAATTGGATTAAAGAAGCATACAACTAAAAATAAAGGTTATCTCCTATGAAGGGATCCTTCCCAAGGATAACTTGTTTTCCATTCCCTACTTGCCAAGCTAACCACTGTTTGATGAGAGGAAAGGAGCACATGAGATTTTTCCAGAAATTGGATGCATTTGGATAATTGAAATTACCTTTCCTTATCCAAGAAGTCAAATCGACTCCTTTTATATATTTCCCTTTGAGAATTTGGCTCCAAAGACTATTTCCAAAAATACCCCTCCAACAAGATTTATCTGCTAACGATTTCACAAACCATTTAAGATTATTAATCCCCCATCCGCCTGATTCTTTGGGAGATGCAATGGTTTTCCACTTGGATAAGTGGAACCCAGATGTCTTTTTTGCTCCTTGCCATAAAAAGTTTTCCATGAGTTGTTGAATTTTCTGTATAATAGTTGAAGGAACCTTTGCTATATTGAACCAAAATACATCTATACTCTGAATAACATCTTCGACTAAAACCATCATGATGCCTAGTGATAGCCATCGGAAAGTCCAGTTGTTAATTATCTTAACAATCTTTTCAATCAGCCAATTCCAGTCAATAATTATGTAACCATTAGGCTTTAAACAAAAACCTAGATATTTCATGCCCTCCTCCATATTAAAGAGAGGAATGTTGAATTATGAAAATAACCTAAATTTTAGGCTTGGCTCAATATTCTGTGTGAAGAAGGTAGATTTTTGGCAATTAACCTCCATACCTAAAGCTGTACAAAACATTGATAAGATTGTTTTAAAATGCAGCCAGTCTTTTAAATCCCCATTGCCAAGGATTAAGATATCAACTACAAAAAGTAGATTTGTCACAAATTTAAAGGAGGTGAATTTAAGGCCATGAAAGTAACCTTCTTCAACAACTTTCTTCATTAATTTGCTGAGACATTCTACAACAAGGAGGAACAATAGGGGAGATAGGGGGCAACCATGTCTTATCCCCCTGTGGCTTCGAAAAAAATATGTTGGGGAACCGTTAATCAGAACTTCCATATTAACTATGGTAATACATGCCATGATCCACTAGGAGATCTCATAACTTAATCCAATTTGGTGTAACAACATCCTGAGGAAATCCCATCTTACCTCGTCATAATATTTTTTCAGGTCCAACTTTAGGATAATGGAACTGAGATTCTTTGTCTTGGATGAATGTAAACATTCTTGAGCTATGCCAACAACATAAAAAATTAACCGATCCTTTAAAAAGCCAAATTGCTCATGGGAGATGCACTCTGCTAGCTTTGTTTTGATTCTTGAAGCAATGATTTTGAAACAACTTTGTATACAAAGTTATAGAGTGCGATAGGCCTAAAGTCATTAAAGGTTCTCGGCTTATTAACTTTGGGGATAAGCACGAAGAAAGTGGCATTAAGAGAACCTGGAATAAATTCGGTGAATCTGGATTCTTCCACTGCCAAATGTAGATCCTTCCCCAAAATCTCAAAAAAGGATTGAAAAAGTTCATGTGTGCATCCATCCGGGCCTGGACTTTTGTCCCTGGGCATTTTAAAAACTGTATCTTTAACTTCTTCAAGAGAAACAACTTTATCGATCTCTTCGCAATCAGAGTGATTAAAAAAATTTGGGAGTTGTTCTAGAACCTTGAGCTGACAACGAGTATCCTCAACCTCATTTGCTTTGAATTGTGCTTGGAAATGAGCCAAAGCAATCCTTTTAAGACCTGTGTTTGATGTATGAAGTGACTTTGTTTCATCTTCTATATCCCAGATTGAATTATGTGCTCTTCTCATGTTGGCATATTTATGAAAAAACTTAGTGTTTTTGTCTCCACTGCTTAGCCAAATGGATCTGCTTTTAAGATGCCAAGTGTTTTCTTCAATAGCTAGTGTCTTTTCTTTTTGTGAATTTAGAATTTTGAGGGTATCTAGTTCAACTTGATTGAAAATCTGAGGCGGGCATCTATCAAAGATTTCCACAGTCTTGGATTCAATATGTAGCATATCCGGCTGTAAAAGAGCTTTCTTAACTCTCTGCCACCGAATCACTATTCTTTTTAAGCATTTTAGTTTAGAACACAGTAATTGTATAGGGGAGGTGTCTGTCCAGTGACTCATAGAGTTCCAAGTATGTTTAATAAGTAGGGCAAAGTCTTGATCAATGACCCAAGTTGCATTAAATTTGAAGGGCGGTGAAGAAGTCTAAGTGGCAGATAGGGTTAGGATCTGAGATTGTGGAATTTATTACTCACGATCTTACCAAAAGTCACATTGCGTTTGATATACACACTTTGAATTTAAAAATAATTAAATAATTAAATAGGTATATGTTTCCATTAATAATATTCATCATTATTTTTATTATATCATTTTTTTTAAATAATAGTTTTATTTTATTTTATTTTTTATTTTAATTAAATGTATTTTATAATAATATAGAATATTTGTCCATTAGATGTAGCTTGGGTGGTTGGGGGGAATGGTTATTACCCTCCCCACCCAAGTTCAATTCTTTGTAAGTGACATGTGATACCCTTAACGAGTTTATATGTAATCTTGTTGTTAAATAAAGTAATAAAGTAATTGGAAATTTATTTTTTTAGATTTTCTCCCAAAGACTTAAGTCTATTCATAACATTATTAAATAAAGTAGTTGGAATTTTTTTTTTAGATTTTCTCCCAAAGACTTAAGTCTATTCATAA
>JASDQU011179624.1:5123-15623 GCA_032191745.1 Picea mariana | reverse complement strand
TTAGCTTGCACATACCCACAAGTAAAATTGGAAGGAATACCCACTTCCAAACAAAGGTGGAGTTAAATGAAAGATGAATGAATTTAATGGCTAACAATGGGATAGATTTGTGAAGTGCCCTATAAACCCAAGCAAGGAAAAGGGGGAAGGGGATTGAAAGCATTGTTTAAGGGAAGTTCATAGATCAAACCAAGGAATTTAGTGACAAAGGAAGATCATACAAATTTGAGAGACATGGATCACAAGTGGAGCACAGAAATGGCATAAGGACGATATACAAGGAATTTAGTGACAAAGGAAGAACATACAAATTTTGGAGACAAGGATCACTAATGTAGCATAGAAATGGCATAGGGACAATATAGGGCCTTTGATTCCATGCTAGTAGAAGAGATGGGAAGGCTAAATCATAGGGTGGTGAACCTACATATTGAACAAAGGGAGACAGAAACTAGGATGCTAAACAATTGCATGTAGAGAAAACATATCATTGAGTTAGTAGAAGGAGAAATTGTAAGCTTGGCTAAGAGACCACATAGGTTGAAGGAATTCTAGAATGACCTCAATAATCAATTCAAAGCATGGAATAGTTGGACACTCACTTTGAGAGGCTTTAAGGAAATATGCAGTTATTTGTAGATTTAGCGACCATTGGCCTCCAACATCAACTTTGTATCGATGGATCCACTTGATTTGAATAAAGAATTGTGAGATCATCTTTAATCCAAAGGTTTTTTATTGCTCACTTTTATGATCATTCTAATTAGCAAAAAAAATTTAGTGTCCCTAGTTTTAGGGAAGCACGTGACTTTTCATAACTTCTTGGTTCCAATATTTTTAATCCCAACTCCATGTCAATTACTAGAATAGCAATTTGGGTTTGACTTCCCAATTTGCCATTACATTTATGGTATTTATCGGTTTTTAAGAATATTGGAAATACTTTGGACACTTATATAAAATTAGATCTTGAGAGATTTATGGCAAGATTGTGCACATATGCTCATATCTCTGTTGTGGTAGACCTTGGTAAAGGTCATCCGGACAAACTAATTCTCAAATAGAAAACATTTAAATGCACTTAGGTCTTGGATTATGAGAACACAACATTTAAGTGTCAATTATGTCAACCTCTAGGTTACCTTCAAGTTGCTTGTCCCTATACTCAAGTTCATGGTCCCAAGAGAAAAGTGACCAAATAAAATACAAAGAGATGGAAATTGTTTTGATGAATTAATGTTGGACAATGAAGATGATTAAAATAAGGTAAATAAGAAATCATAAATGTTGATAGGAGAATCCACTCCTTCCTTCGGGGATAGAGTAGAAGATATGTATATTAGGTTTTACTTCTAGAGGGAGGTAGTTGTACTTGAAGCTCCTCTAGATGGAACAAAGAGACTTAACAAAACAGACATACCTGTCATTCAGATAAAGAATTGGTTTTGTTTGAGAACCACGATATCCTATCTTTTAATTTACACTTTGTCATTGTCTTCTTTTTTAGGGGGGTGGCAAGAAGTTGAGGAGAAAAAGGAAAGAATTGAGAACTGTTTTTTAAAGGGAGGAAATGACATGTACATTAATTTATATGTAATTTTAATCCTTAAGTGTAATATGCCCCTATACTTGTGTAAGTGTAATATGTACATGTACTTACGTTTACTTGTATTGTGTTTTAAGTACACAAAAAAATACAACTTTCATTTTATGAAAGAGAAATTGTAATTTCTTTTTGAATAATAATTACTTTTTTATATAAGTAAGATGCAAGGTTTAAACTATTTTTCATATTAAAATAAATATAAATCAATCAAAAAGTTATTTATTTTTAAATAAAATTTTAAATATTATTAATAAATTTATATGAAATATTAATTTTTTTTTATAAAAAAAAGATAAAACCTTTAAATTTATATCTCAAAGAAAAATCAACCTCTACATTATTGATTATTTCTATAAAATAAACTTTCACTATAATAAATTTAAAAAATAATTTTATATTAAAAAAAATTAAAAATTGTATTCATTGGTTAATGAATTTATTTCTATGACATTTTCAAACCTTTGTCAAACTGGCTAGTAACCTTTTTTATTAATAAAAACCTTTATACATCTGAAGAAAAGTAATAATATACTTTCTTGGTTAAACAAAAATCATAAATATATTCATTTATATATTTATATATTCTTTGCTTTCCTATTAATGAAAATAGTAAATTCATGAGAATTAAAAACCTTCATACATATTTAAAAAAAAAACATATTATAATAATATATAATATATTATTATATAATCATGTCCTCTACAAGAAGCTGGAAAGCTCAGCTTGTTCCCAGGAATTACTCAAGTGAAAAGTTAACCTTATTTGTAAAAAAATATTTCATAAGCTTTGGACATAATCGATCCAATGGATGTTTTCAATTACATTTAAAAACTGTTTTTATTAAAAAAAAATAAAAAACTTTATTTGTAAAAAATATTTTATAAGCTTTGGACATAACCGATTTAATGGACATTTCCAATTACATTTAAAAACTGCTTTCAATTCAAAAAAAAATAAAAAAATAAATATACATGTATTGAGAAATATACAGAAACTCTTACAAGCAACCCAAATCCATAACAGAAGACGTTTCCAATTACATTTAAAAACTGCTTTCAATTCAAAAGAATAAAAAAGTAAATATAAATGTATTGAGAAATATACTGAAAACCTTAAAATCTTAGACCTTATATTATAAAATTGCTTCCCTCCCCAAAGCCTCTAAAATATTCACACTGGTGTCTCTCATCCCTGTCTATGCTTGCTGCTCTTACAAGCAACCCAAATCCATAACAGAAGAAAAGCACTGGTCAACTTGCAAATCGCATGAAAGCCAAATGATGGTTTCTTAATAAAACAAAACCAAATGATAGTTTCTTAATATAAAAAAAATCGTCTATGAATAGAATTTTTCATGTTAGATATTAGAAATTTTCTTTGTGAAAGTCAAATCATGTGCTGGTTTTGCCAATGAAATCCACAAAGCAAGCTGCGTCAATTCGTTGGTAAGCCCAGGAGCGCCACAGTAGAATGCCTCTGCACAAATTGAAAAGGAGGCTGAAGGCTTGTCTTTTCAAAAATAAGAATAAAAATGCATATTCATCCAAGTTTACATTAGTTTTTTTGTTTTTCTCCATCTTCATGCTTAATATTTTATAAATAGATCAGGATTTAGATGGATCCATCCAATAAAGTGAATTTACTGTGCTCTTTTTCTATAAAACTTACCAACGCTTTCATCTTTGTGATTGACTGTAATTGGTCAAAATTACAAAATTATGACTGTAATTGGTCAAAATTACAAAATTAACCACAGAGAAATTTTATTTAGGGGATTGAAGGAATTTTTTCCATCTTCATGATATGGCCAAAGCAAAAGAAGCAAAGCCAGGCAAGAGATTATTCCATAGAAAGTGAAATGATTGCTCCATCATTACGAGAGCTTCGCAAAACCCTCAATGTCTTTGAACAGTTCGTGAGTTTGAACAGTACAGCAATAACCTGGTGAATCAATACTATGTTGCTGCATCTCCAATTCCCCCTGAGATTCAAGGATAGCTCTGTCACGATATTTCGGATATGTTCGATAGAGAAAGGCGTAAATGAGGCAACACAGAGCCATTGGAATAGCGATTGTTGTGTAGAGTGCCTCCGCCAATACAGCAGCATTTCCCTTATGTGTTTATGTTTCAATGGTTTTGCTCGAGCCTTCAGGAATAGGTTTATAGCCATATACATGTTCGGCCAGAATGCCAACCACTGTCGGAGCAAAGGACGATAGGATTGTTTCAAACGATCAGTCCAAGGCATAGATACTTGTTCTTTCCTTCTCAGGTACAATTTCTGCAAATATGGGACTGCACATAAAAGCAACGGTATAAATTTTGGATTCAAATAGAATCTATCCATGAATCAATCAATGTGCATGAATATTGCTAAAATATTGAAACATGCTACTTGCTTGTTGGTGGCAGCTCCGTTGCATGATATGGCGAATCCCATGATGAGAAACATTAGGCCATGTCCCAACCCAGTAGAAGGATCGCGAGGCAGAACTAGCAGCAGAACTGCACTGGGAATAGCCAGACCTGAACTTATTTGCGAAAGAATAATCCTTCCAACATTTGGAAGGCGTCTGGCAAGAATGTCCCCCATTCGGCCTCCAAACAATCCACCCAAAGAATTCCCCACGATAAACAGTCATCAGAAATGCAGTCTCTTGATGAGAGAAGCCAATGAGCTCCAGCCACATGGGTACAAACGATAGAGCCGACCATGGGATCATTCCCATGACCCCTTCAGCTAAAAATATTTGAAAGCTCCGAAATCGCATCACTTTCTTCGCTTCTGCGCCCATTATCTTCAGATCCGACCATATTGGTGACATCCCTTTCGTTCCGCTTTCTCTAAAACAATTCACAGCTGCTAAATCACTTGTACTGTTTAAACTGAACCACAACAAGTCCAGTGAAATTCATCTTTTGATAGAAATCTATGTGCATTGTTATATCAAACGAAGTGACAGATGTACTTACGAAGTTCTGGGCACCGAACCGTTCGAAAACCGCGGGTCTGCTGCAAAAGCACGGAGCAAAACCCCAACCACAACTCTCGCTCCTGCAACTATATGAAAAGAAATTCTCCACCCGGCTATCCCCATCACTGTTGTGGAAGCTATCAAAACAAAAAACATACTATCGAATACAGATCCAAAGTTGCCTGTAAACTGTAGCCACCTGAAAGCCCATCCACGGTTTCCTTCATCCGCCGATTCTGTCACGAGTGACTGAATGGCGGGTACTACTATTCCAATTCCAATCCCATTCAATGCTCTTGATACTGCTACCTATAAACCCATGGAGGTCATATATTTATATAACAACATATCTAGCAAGGGGGTCATTTTTGGGGGAAATTTGTCGACATGCTTCACCTGGTTTCAGCAACCTTGCGGAAGTTGGAGCAATGTCAGGATCATTTGGCGCCTGACTCGTCATTGTTGTACTGTTTAAACTCACGAACAGTACATCACGTTTGACTCGTCATACGCCCAGCTTCCTGTAAACAAATCACACTCTGCTTGTGGATCAGGCGCTGTTACATTCACCCTCCCTGCAGCAATCCTTGATTCCTCTTCATCTCCAGATCTATTCGTTATTTCCTGAGGCCTCGCAGATTCCATGATGGTGTTTCCCTTATCGATCGATCTGATCTGATCTCTTCTCTGGTGGGCGGTCTCCTAGTCAACAAGCGAACCATGCGAACCAGAGAACAGGGGATGCCGATGAAAACGGAGAGCAGGTCTCTGAAATTTAAAAAAATTCAAAATTTTGCACGCGGGAAGAAAACGGTGGACAGGCGTGTGAAAAATTCAAAATTGTAGACGCGGGTGGTACTTGTACAGCGTGCACAGGTTACGAAACCTCCCTGTCATTTCAAAGGAAGAAACGGTGTTAACGACGATTTATGTCACCCCAGTTTGGTGGAGTAGAGTACCGGTCGGCTGGAGAAAGAACTGGACGGGATTTCAGACCGGACGGCAATCGTCAACCGAAGTTTCACTGAAAAACGGTCGTCGGTAAAGGTCCATTTCGTTTGCCCTTTAGCCTACGTTTTTTGAAAACCATTAAATTTGATGGACTATTTCATTTTGAAATTAAATTAGTGTTAGTGAAATGAATATTAGCTTTTTTTTCCATTCACAACTTCGTATTGAATGATCATATTTTGCAGTGGGCGAGAAACAAACAATCCATCATGAAAAAGGAATTTATAAATGTGGATAGCTACTAATTTTAGTTCATTTCCCATCATTCTCTTCATGATTTAACCATCATTTAGTGATCCATTCATTCATATCATGCGAAGTTAGTTATCTTCTATACTTTCCTGTTATTGTATTTAAATTTGTGTTTATAGTCATTTTTTGTTCGTGTAGTTGGATAGTTTGGGAATTGGATTGAAGAAGCGGGTTGTCAGGTATGTGGGATATTAAAGAGGCTGGTTGTCAAGCCCGTGAGCACTTTCTCTCTGGGTGAGAGAGTTGTTGGGAATGTGCTCTAAGACTTCTTGTCCGACTTGTTGTTGTTGAAGCCTGGAAAGGAAGTGGGGCAGCCGAAGGACTCTTGAGCAGAGAAGGGGCACACTTCTTGGGGTGGGACAGGCATGTGGGGAATGAGGGACCGTAGGCTGTTAGTTTGAGTTGGCACATGTGACAAAATCTTTCCTGTTGTCCATGAGCCATCAGCCTGGTTAGGAATTCCTTTACCCTGGTGGATTTTAATCCCAGCTGGGGGGATGACCCACTACTGAGAGGGGCCATCAGCCTGGTTAGGAATTCCTTTACCCTAATGTGACAAAATCTTTCCTGTTGTCCATGAGCCATCACCCTGGTTAGGAATTCCTTTACCCTGGTGGATTTTAATCCCAGCTGGGGGGATGACCCACTACTGAGAGGGGCCATCAGCCTGGTTAGGAATTCCTTTACCCTAGTGGATTTTAATCCCAGCTGGGGGGAGCTGGGGGGATGACCCACTACTGAGAGGGATGAGCAGTGTGATCGAAGACTAAAAAAATTAATTTTTTTATATGATTAATTATTCTTATTAGAATTTATATAATAAATAAAATAAGTTAAAAATTACTCAATCTAAATAAAGTAAGTTAAAAAAGGTTTGGATTTTGTTGACACCAATGTGGGAGACCTATCTCAAAATATTCCTTTTGTCATGTTAATTGTGTGAGTTTACCTCTCAAGTAACCTTTTTTGTGTGGACCCAACAATGTGGTGATTGATATATATCAAAAGACTCCTTTCAAACCACTGATCACAATGAGATAAATTGGGAATAACACTTTGACAAACTCTTAGGTGTCCCATGGTCCATACCGACAACATGACAAATTAAGACATAGATATGTAAAGCTAATATCAAACTACAACAAAGTTATTTAAAGCTAATTAGGAAAGAAAACTTCATATAAACGTGAAGTTTACTCCATAATTAATTTTTTTTAAGTAGGTGTTAGTTTTTAGTAAAATAGTGTGTAGCTTATATTATGTTTAATCAATCATTTATAATGTTTGAATCGATAATATTTAAATTTCTTGTTAAATGTTTGTAGATTTTAATATAAAGATATAATTTCAGATTAAGTCACTTGTTTGGGAAAACTTTATGTTTATGGTGGGGGTTCTCAAAGCTATGTGTTGGATTTAAAGGAGAAAATGAAGCATAGCCTAAGGATTTATGTTTCTCAATAATGCCTTCTTAACGAGCATAAATAGTTGGAGGATATCTTTCAACTATTATATCGGTAGTGTGATTGAATGGAGTGGTGGGAACTGAGATATCTTTTAGGGAATGAAATTATTTAGATGGTGGGTGGTTCCAATAAGTGGAGTAAGAGCTCTCTTCTAGAATGTTTTGAATCTTGGATGACATACCCTTTGTTAAGGTTCACATAGCTCTACCTTTCTATGTTCAATGGAGATGATGACTTTGTAGAAACAAGATGATTTTTCAAGGGAGTATCATGGCTTCTGGTTTTGTGTTCCACAAAATTAGGCTCTCCTACAGAGAAGGGTGGAAGGTTCCAAAACTTAAGGAAGCTGGGATTCTTAAGGAATTGTTCATCGATTTCATAAAATCATGGGGATTCTTTGATGGTGCTTACCAAGGAACTCTAGGTTTGTGTGGATCTATTGCACTACTTTTTCTAAGTAAACATCATTATTTCACACTCAAATATGATGCTAGGCATAGTACAAATAATAGAGCTGAATTATTTACACTATGGGTTTTGATTAAATTTGTTGTAGATCAAGGCTTAAAGGACATGCATGTGTTTAGGGACTCCAAGTTGTTGATGCACTCATGTAATGAAAAGTTCCAAATTACAAATTTAGCCCTAGGATTTATTACGCACAGAGTATTAGAGGGAAAATCTTAGTTTGATTTTATCTCCTTCTCTCACATCTTTAGAGAATCCAATTCAAAAGTAGGCTCTCTCTCTCAAAGTCTTCCCTCACTTTGCAGAAAGGATTTCTAGTCTTACAACCATTCAAGGGAGAAGTGGCCTCTCCTAAATTATATTTTTCTCCCTTATGATCAATGAGGTGGGCTACTTTACGTAGTGTAGGGGTAGTGAGATTTTTCTAAAAAGTTTTTGATGTTAGTTAGTGGAAAAATTTGAAAAAAATGTTTAGTTACATGGAAGATTGTAATATGTAGTTACA
Organism: Picea mariana; assembly: GCA_032191745.1. Taxonomy (NCBI): domain Eukaryota; kingdom Viridiplantae; phylum Streptophyta; class Pinopsida; order Pinales; family Pinaceae; genus Picea; species Picea mariana. The sequence goes on along the minus strand of JASDQU011179624.1, from coordinate 7,337 downwards.
AGGTAGGTTATTGATAGATTTTGTTAAGGAGCTATGAGGTCCATTGATGTATATTTTGATTTTACCTTTGAAATATCAAATACAATGATATTTTTCTTAGGAAAAAAAATAAAATCAAACTAGTATAGAAGAAAATGAGAGCAATCACTCACTGTGTAGTAAAAAAAAACCACGTTTAAAAAATAACCCAACCACTAGGTGAAAATCCAAAAACAAAAGAAAAAAAAATTTGTAATCATGTAGGCATTACCTAGGAATACCAATAGTCACACTGTGGGCATGAGGTACAACTACAATTGAGCTTTAATGTCCTAGGATTCATGTATAGGGTTGGCATTGTGGAATCCACATGACCCTTATTTCGTAGTCTTAGGGATGATCAACATGGATATTGGGTTTGTGGTGGACACTCATAATAGGGTGAAAGCCTTTCGATTTTGTAGTATGACCAAAAAATGTGTTTGATTAGTCAAGATTTCATATTTTTTAAACATAAGGAAACACATTAACAACTCAAGACTTTATAGTCTTATAATAAAAACTAGACCAATAACTCCAAATATTGTAAAGTTTTTTCCTAAAAAAATGCTAATAATCAAATTCCATATACCCCTCCTCTAATATATTGCAAAATATTTTATTTTTTTCATTGTGGTTCATCTTGAAGACTACATCCACCTTACAATCATATCATCTCACAAGGAAAAAATGTCATCATAGAGAGATTTGAACCCAGGTGTAATGAATACAAACAATTCCTCCCAACCATCCAATCTACACTTCCTTGACATATTACAAAATATTATTGAAAAATAAATATAAATAAATATCAATTAGTTAATGTGCACAATTTATTCAATGTCTTTATATTAAGAGTTTTATTAAATATTTATTTTTAACATTACATTAAATATTTATTTCGTACAAAACCAGGTCGGACGTCAACTTTATAGTTTCACATTTTAAAGGGAATTAATTTTCAATTGTAAAATTTTGTGAAAAACAAAAAAAAGTGTCGGTCAAGTTTGCTCTAGCATTAGAGAGGACGACTAAGGTTTCCGGGTAACGAAGTTGTTGATATAACAGTGACGACCATCCGGAAAGACGTAGATGGAGGGTCCGCGAGAATGAGAAGAGCTATAACTTGTCGACAGGTTGGGAGAACCTGCTATCGAGATACACCCAACACAAGAAGTGCAGAACAAATGTGAACAATGAAAACCATGGCCCTGCCTTTTGAGATCAATCAAGTTACTTTTGGAAAAACAAAATGGTTTGAAACAAGTGAAATGCAACAAACAAGGATTTCAATGTTAGGAAATCCTCTAAATTCTAAACTACATTATATATGTAAATAACAAAGGTATATAAGCAATTTCTCATCCAAAGGTGTTCGATCCAATGATGGAAAGCGAGGATTTTTTATCATTTAGCAAGGTTCAATTCCAATGAGGGTTGCTTAACGTGGAGTCATGGTACACCTTGAGGTAGTGATCAAAGCTTGTGGTTGCACCTAGAGAGATTATATTAAAAAGCAGTCTCATGACCCATGCACACATAAATCCCATGATAGTGATCTAGTTGAACCCAGAGTCTCGCTAGAGCAATTGGATTTTAAGGGTTTCATTATGTAAGGAGGCCAAGGTTTGAAACTCGCAGTGGTAGAGAGAAGACACCCAAAAAAATACAACCATGTTAAGGGTTGGTGTCGCTGATCCGAATTGGATTCTTGCCTAAATTCTGTTGTAAAATTGTGATAAACATGTAATTATGTTTTTCATTTCATTTTGTCTTTTTTGGAAAAATTGGAAGTGGAAATGGACCATGTGACGGTTGACCTTCCAAAGACAACGCATTAAAAGAATGAAGGTTGTAGCGAAGTTAGAGCTCGAAGAGGGTATCCTGTTTGAGGTTGAGTGGACGAAAGAGTTAATGTGTCTATTCACTCTAAGTGAAGGTGTCTCTAAGTCATGGCCTGCTACAATTTTGGTTTTCGTAGTGAGTAACAATACACAAAGTTTATGTATAACTCACCCATTTGTAATTTTCTTCTGAGCATAATAAAATTTCTCGTCAAATGTGAAATCTGTGTAAATGTTTTGGTTTCATGGCTCTTATAGATTTACAAATTTCTTATATTCCCTGTCTAATGGGTATTTGGTTAAGCTGCTAAGTCTTACCACCACAACTCCCAAATTGTTTCTCTAGTTTTGT
>JASDQU011179623.1:13614-25572 GCA_032191745.1 Picea mariana | reverse complement strand
CAACTAAATTTGTCATCTAAACTTAAATCAGAAGAAATGAAATCAACATAAAATTTTATAAGTTTTTCATGTTTACATTTTATGCAATTAATAAATATCAGTTTATTTATTTTATATTGTTATATGTAAATTTTATCATTATTATTTTTAATTTTTTGAATATGCAATTTTTGGATGGAGATGATGATTAGTTTACTTTCATAATTTTAATTTTTGTTCTAATTATTTTGGATGGATTGTTATATTTGAATTTTTTTTTTTTTAATTTAGAATATATAATTTTTAAATGAAAAGGATGTTTTTGTTCATTTTTAATTATTTTGGATGGATTGTTATATTTGATTTTTTTTTTTTTTTAATTTAGAATATATAATTTTTAAATGAAAAGGATGTTTTTGTTCATTTTTATAATTTTTTTCATGTTTACATTTTATGCAATTAATAAATATTAGTTTATTTATTTTATATTGTTATATGTAAATTTTATCATTGTTATTTTTAATTTTTTGAATATGCAATTTTTGGATAGTGATAATGCTTAGCTCACTTTCATAATTTTTGTTCTAATTATTATGGATGGATTGTTATATTTGAATTTTTTTTTTAATTTAGAATATATAATTTTTAAATGAAAAAAAATGTTTTGTTAATTTTTATAATTTTTTGTTGTTATTATTATGATATGGTCTTACTTTAAAGAGTACACAATTAACAACGCTAAAGATGGAGTGTAGGATTGCACCAGTGTTAAGGTTGGATGCATTGTAGTATGGAGAGTTAATTGGGCAAAGCCTATCACTGTTTTAAGAGATTGCAATGGGAAAGTCAAAGAGTATAGGAGTGCACTAGTGGTAAGGTTTGATGCATTATAGTATGGAGGAGTAATCTGGGTAAAGCTAATCATTTTTATTAGAGAATGTAATGGAAAAGATCAACTTTTCATTAAGGTAATGATTGATTTAATATATAGTGATTATTGATTATAAGAGAATGTAATGGAAAAGATCAACTTTTCATTAAGATAATGATTGACTTAATATATAGTGATTATTGATTATCACTTAATTCTCTAGATATTATAATCTATATCTATTAAAAAAAAATCTATAAAAGATTAATGATTTTAGTAAGTATAGATTCACTTAATTGCCTAGATACTACAATCTATATCTATTAAAAAAAAAACAAATCTATAAAAATTTATGAAAGTTACCTAAATTGTTGAAAATTAAGTTCATGCATCAAATTTGTAACTAACTGTCAAACACATCTTCGAAAGGAAAAAAACGTTCCACATAACATCACATCCCGGGCCTGGACACTTCGTGCTGAGTATCTGCTGTCAATCTCAAATGTTAAAACAAGTCTGCGTCCTTTTTTCTTCAATTATGTTAACGTAGACGTGGCCCAGCAAATTTCAAAAGAGATGACGAGGGCGTGTTTGTGATGGTTCTCCTAATGCTTTGGCGCCTCCGCCAACCGCTGTCTCACATTGAATTCCTCTATGGAATAATCTCACGTTCAATGTTTCAGTCATCGTCCGGGCACAGTGACTGTAAAATTGATTTTTCCGAAGTGACAACGTATCCTTTGTTTGTCATTTTTAATGCGCTTCCCGGTACGACCTAATATTTTTAAAAAAGAAAAGTAATTTCTCTCTCATTGATTTCTACTTCAAGATTCCGATTGATGTTTAGCAATTGCTAGTTCAAGATTCATCTTTAACTAGTATACGCAATCAGATATCCCACAGAATGAATATTATGGTACATTCCAGTTATATACATTATTTTTCTCTCTCTGGTTGAAGTATGGCGACCGGAAAACCCCTAAAAATTGATTACTTTCAATGGTGTTGTTAGCATTTCTTCCGTGTTTTCACATCAAAATATGGAAATGAACTGCATCTTACATTTAATATCTAGTGGAAAATTTGGATTCTGATTACATTCATAAGTAGAAAAATCGTCATAGAAATGATCGATTGTATATGCCGCTGAAAACCAGAAAGCTGGTCAACCAAGGAGAGGTATCAAAGCCCTCCGCAATTACCATTCATGCATTGATTGATGACATTTTTATTCAAATAAATGGGACCATACACTCTTCTTCTTTTTGTGTATGAGAAAGGCATCGATATTCAATCTATCTATTATATTATTATACAGGATCTCAATTTCGATGAAAGGGACGAAAATCCGGACGTCAATATTTGGAAAGAGAAAAGCAATTTCTCTCTCATTGGTTGCCACTTCAAGATTCCCAGTTATCTTTAGCAATCGCTAATTCAAGATTCCTAACGGTAATTGCATAGTTATGCCCGAATGTATGGATTACTTATGTTTAGAAGTTGTGTATAATTTTTATATTGTTGGGAATTGACTCACTCAATGCACCTGCATTAATTTAATTATCTTTTTTGTTTATTGGATACTACATTATTCATTATTTAATTAACATTATGAAAAGTACACATTACCATTAATTAACTGAATGCATGGTAAGTAGAAAGTTATCACATATAGTATACTAAAACCTGCTTTGAATCAAATCTCTTATTTCCCCGAAAAAAAATTACTATATTATGACAGCTTTGGATCAAATCTGAAAAAAATTTAGTATATTATGACAGTCAGTGCAGTCCCCTCAAGATCTCGCCATCACATTAGAGTTTGGCAAAGGAACGCATCAATCCTGCTGGCTGTTTCTCCATATTTGGAAAGATAAAAGCAATTTCTCTCTCATTGGTTGCCACTTCAAGATTCAATATAAAAGCAATCGCTAATTCAAAATTCCTAACGGTCTTTAGCTAGTGTTATTACATGAAAAATATGGAAATCGTCTTTATCTTACATTTGGGAAATTTGGATTGTAATGACATTCATAAGGGGAAAAATCATGACAGAAATGATAGATTGTACATGTCACGGAATATCCGAAAGCTGATCAATCAAGCAGAGATATCAAATCCCTCGGGAATTTCCGTTCATGACCTGGTAATATTTTTATTCATAATATTACCGCAAAAGATGTGACCTAATAGGGAATGGGCGTAGTCTCTTCCTTTTGTGTGTAAGCAAGGCCTCCATATTCTTCTGTACAATCTCAGATATGATGAAAGTCAGGAAGATTCGCACCTCAAATTTTGAAAAGAAATGTAATTTGTCCTTTTCTAAAAATTGCATTTTCGAAAACAAATAATTGAGGATATGATGCATATGCTCAAAATTAAATTAACAGTAACATAAATGAACATAAACAAACAAAATTAAATTAACAGTAACAGAAATGAACAGAAACAAACTTTTCATTATTGTTATGTTCAAAATTAAATTTAACATAAATTAACAAAAACAAATTTTCCATTATTATCATTATGAAGTTTTAGGATTGTCAAGGTTGATAAATGTATTTTATGAGCAGTCCATTTTATTTATTTAAATAAAATTAAGTTTCTCCCAACAATAATTAATTTAAATCATTCATTTAAGAATAAGTGTAATATTTTTATTAATAATTATAGATATTCTCTTCACCAATATATTTTATATTTGGTTCTCTTTTCTTTTGTGTTAGGTTTTTATCATATGAATGGACAACTAAGAATGTTAATGGGTATCCAATATTGTATTTGGTTTTGGTTTTTATTTATAGTTTTAATTTTAATTTTAATTTTAATTGGTGTGGATAAATAATGAAGAGAGAAAACATTTTTTTGGTTTTTAATTATTTTTGAACATTTAAACATTAATTATGAGAACATATAGTAGATGGATTTCATTTTGGTGAACTCCAAAAGTTGGATTTGAATTCCTTTTAATATAAACACATATAGTAGATGGATTTCATTTTTGTGAGCTCCAAAAGTTGGACTTGAATTCCTTTTAATATAAACATTGTGTACAATGGATATGTAATGGTTGTTTATCATATTCATAATTCATTATGAATATTAAAAATTGAGTAATATTTTTTTAATATAAATGTTTATGTTCTTTCTGATATATATTTAGCAATATAGATTGATCTTAACTCCTATTCAACTCCTAATGGAGAGGGACCAAATTTATTAAGTTGAAAACTTTTCTCAAGTTTTATTTTAGAAAAAGGCTTTAGCATTTATGAATTTGATTCCACTCAAGTTTTATTTTAGAAAAAGGCTTTAGCATTTATGAATTTGATTCCACTCAACTCTTGATAAAGTCAAAGTTAAGATAAATCTATATTGATGTATATAACATCCTAATATCAACCTCTACACAATTTTACATTTATATAGTTGTCACAAAGTAATTATACTCATTGCAACATATGAATTTATCTATATACTTTTATATTTCAACATTAATTCTAACTATATGAACATTAATTCTAACTATATCAACAATAGTATTCTCATATATAAATATTAAAAAAATAAACATCATTTAAAACATACAAGAAAATAGTATCATTTATAAATATTGATCATTTCATAAGCTATTGATTTATTCTATAAGTCCTATATACTTAATTCACCTCAAATTAGTGATATAGAAACTATTTGTAATATCATAACTCCACTGATCATTTTATGAAAAATTATATTAAAAAGTAGAAACATGGACTAATCTTACTAGTCCTTAATATGCAAAATGTAAAAAATTTGAGGATAGTTTTATAAAAATATTCAAATTTTTAAGATTTTATTAACTTTTTATAAAATTTTGTCCATTTTTAAAGTAAAATAATTTTATTTTATAAAATTTAGGGAAAATTTTTTTTTGACAAAATGAAAATTGGTTAATCTTTTTTGAAAAAAAACATGAAAAATTAACCCATTTACCAAATTTAACCCCTCATTTCCCCACTCCACACCACACCACACTCCCTCCTCTCATTTTTCCATCCTATTAATCCATTTGTTCATTTTATATTAAATTTCCAATAATAAACCTTGGATTTGGGATCTTCCCAAAACAAAATTTACAACCTGCAACGCATACAAAATATATATCAAGCCTCATTGTATTTCTAGACAGTCAAGTTTAAAGAGATTCTTTACCTTGCTTGTTCCATACATTCGCAAACATAAGAATTGAAATACTTCACCTTGTATACATGGGCCAGATCCTTATTATTCTATGCATTCTTCTTCTCGATACTTGCAGATGATCTGTTGAAATTGCATTATGCATTGTTGTTCATCGTATTCCTACATGTTGTGGACCAAAGGTTACTGTTATGTTCTGTTGTCGACAAAAGGTTACTGTTATTCTCAGTTTTCCTTTTTATCTCATTGGTTCCAACTAATTTGAGGGATGATATCACTTATTAAAGTTTGAATCATCAATCAAGATATTAAAACTATGACAGAGAATTTATAACCTTTATTGTTTTGTCCGCCCATATATTATCTCGGCCTTTTCTTAGAGGTTGATAAAATTTCTATTCTGTATATTAGAACTATTCTTTACCAAGCGAAGTGATGAATTCAAACACATCCAAAGTTAATGAATGATAACTAAAGTGGAATGTTAAGGTAATGTGTAGATAAACGTCACTATAATTTTTGTCATCATAGTGAATGTACAGTGATGATAGTGGAAAATTGTTTTATTAAGATTGTTTATCTTAATTATCTTATATTATAGGAGGATGTATTCTTTCTTATTATATAAGATAATTGTTTTATTGTTAAGTATTTTGATGAGTGTTAATGATGGTTTTTTATGGTACTTTTACTATGAACTTGAATTTTTGAATATATAATTTTTATTCATAGAAATTGTGAATAATTTTTGGAATGAACATAAAATTTTTATTTATGTTTGTAGTTTTATTAACAATTGATTTATTTAGCCTATAAAAAAATAATGTGAAAAACAAAGATATAGAGAAGTATTCAAAATCATAAAAGTTTTTATCTATTTGCAAACACAACAACTAGATTTATCATCTAAACCTAAATAGGAAGAAATTAAATCAACATAAAATTCTATAAGTTTTTCATGTTTACATTTTATGCAATTAATAAATATCAGTTTATTTATTTTATATTGTTATATGTAAATTTTATCATTATTATTTTTAATTTTTTGAATATGCAATTTTTGGATGGAGATGATGCTTAGCTCACTTTCATAATTTTTGCTCTAATTATTTTGGATAGATTGTTATATTTGAATTTTATTTTTTTTAATTTAGAATATATAATTTTTAGATGAAAAGGATGTTTTGTTCATTTTTATAATTTTTGTTGTTGTTATTATGATATAAGAGTACACAATTAACAACACTAAAGATGAAGGAGTGTAGGATTAAACCAGTGTTAAGGTTGGATGCATTGTAGTATGGAGAGTTATTTGGGCAAAGCCTATCACTGTTTTAAGAGATTGCAATGGGAAAGTCGAAGAGTATAGGAGTGCACTAGTGGTAAGGTTTGATGCATTATAGTATGGAGGAGTAATATGGGTAAAGCTAATCATTGTTTTAAGAGAATGTAATGGAAAAGATCAACTTTTCATTAAGGTAATGATTGACTTAATACATACTGATTATTGATTATCACTTAATTGCCTAAATACTATAATCTTTATTTATTAAAAAAAAATATATAAAAAATGAATGATTTACTTAATACATAGTAATTATAAAAAATAAAAAACTATAAAAAATTAATAATTTACTTAATACATAGTAATTATAGATTATCACTTAATTGCCTAGATACTACAATCTATATCTATTAAAAGAAAAAAAACAAATCTATAAAAAATTATGAAAGTTACCTAAATTGTTGAAAATTAAATCCATGTATCAAATTTGTAACTAAATGTCAAACACATCTTCGAAAGGAAAAAAACGTTCCACATAACATCACATTCCGGGCCTGGACACTTCGTGCTGAGTATCTGCTGTCAATCTCAAATGTTAAAACAAGTCTGCGTCCTTTTTTCTTCAAGTATGTTAACGTAGACGTGGCCCAGCAAATTTCAAAAGAGATGACGAGGGCGTGTTTGTGATGGTTCTCCTAACGCTTTGGCGCCTCCGCCAACCACTGTCTCACATTGAATTCCTCTATGGAATAATCTCACGTTCAATGTTTCAATCATCGTCCGGGCACATCGACTGTAAAATTGATTTTTCCCAAGTGACAACGTATCCTTTGTTTGTCATTTTTAATGCGCTTCCCGGTACGACCTAATATTTGAAAAAAAGAAAAGCAATTTCTCTCTCATTGATTTCTACTTCAAGATTCCGATTGATGTTTAGCAATTGATAGTTCAAGATTCCTAGTGATCTTTAACTAGTATACGCAATCAGATATCCCACAGAATGAATATTATGGTACATTCCAGTTATATACATTATTTTTCTCTCTCTGGTTGAAGTATGGCGACCGGAAAAGCCCTAAAAATTGATTACTTTCAATGGTGTTGTTAGCATTTCTACCGTGTTTTCACATMAAAATATGGAAATGAACTGTATCTTACATTTAATATCTAGTGGAAAATTTRGATTCTKATTACATTCATAAGTTGAAAAATYGTCATAGAAATGATYGATTGTATATGCCRCWRAAAACCAGAAAGCTGGTCAACCAAGDWGAGGTATCARAGCCCTCCGCAATYACCATTCATGCATTGATYGATGACATTTTTATTCAAAAAATGGGACCATAMCCTCTTCTTCTTTTTGTGTATGAGAAAKGCCTCGATATTCAATCTATCTATTATATTATTATACAGGATCTCAATTTCGATRWAAGGGACGAAAATCTGGACGTCAAAATTTGAAATGAAATCGATTTCGATGAGAGGGACGAAAATTGGACGTCCAAATTTGAAATGAAATCAATTTCAATGAAAGGGACGAAAATCTGGACGTCCAAATTTGAAATGAAATATAATTTGTTTTCTTTTCTTCTAAAGATTGAGTTTTGGACGATGAAAAATTGTCAACCTTGTTACCTCTAAACCTAGTTACCCCTAAATCTAAGGGTAACTAAGGAGATCATGTCTTGGCCCAAATGACATGGAGTGCATGGAGTGCTAAGAGCCAGACAACTTGAGGATGGCCCTGGAGGGCCTCTTTTTTCCACAGTAGAGCCCACATACCATTGACATCATTATTCATCACACCGGCATGGTCCTGAAATGGCAATGAGTCTCTCTCCATGAGGTAATAAGTCTGGTTATCATGGTATGCATCGCTGTGATTTTTAAAACATTTAAACATGTTGCATTGAATCTTTCTAGATTTCATAACTTTGCTTGACTTTATGCTCTTTGCCTTGTTCAAACCTGCGAGGGTCACATGTTTCCCTAGCAAGTTGGTTTCCCTTTAGGGTAGGTTGTTACCTAATGGATCTCAGAAGAGTCATCACCCGTTCCCTCAATATTTACCATTTTTCATCTGTATCCCCTCCATCTATCCACATTTTTGGGCATTGGGGAAGGCTCCACTTGGAAAGGGTTGTACCTTACCTCATGGGAAGAAGGGGCTAAAGGCCCAGGGGGAAATGTAGCTAGAAAAAGTTAAGAGTCAAATTTAAACCTTCAAGATGCTTTTTCGAGGGATCCCCGAGAAAGAACTAAAACAGTTCTCAACAAGAAAATGGGATCCACATATGAATAAAACATTCAATGAATTTGTTGGTGGATAGGACGTCTCATCATGAGCTGGCCTATCATGACCATGAACATGTAGAAGTATGACACTACCACCCAACTGGTCACCAAGTCAGGGTAGTGGCTCTTGGTGACAAGGTGCATCTCACCCTCAACAAAGGAAACCATAGGTGAGTGTTACATTTCCACGATATCACATGCGCCCCATGCACAAAGGTTTTCCACTCACCACCTCATACGCTTTCATGATTTGGGTCAAGCTCCATTGGGGAGACGACGTTGACTTAAGGGAGACTGGCTCAATAGGACATCTTGAGACCATTCCAAACCCTAGACTTGTTAAGTTGCATAATTTTTTGAGCATTTGTTTGGGTTTAGGGGGGTTTAATGCACATGTTTGGGCGTTTTTATTATTATATGTGATTTACGTATTATGATGCATGTGACTTATGGACCCCTGGATAGTGTACTTATTGTCTTTACAGGACCTTTCCCGGTGAATAAGTACATGGAGAAATGACTAGCTTGGACCTTCATGAGAGCTCAAAGACCATTTGATGGATGTTGAGACCCCAGCCAGAGGGCAGGATGAAGATGAAGGGGTTCTTCCAAGAAGAGGAAGGGTGCTTCCTTTGGAGGCAATTTGGTGGACCTAGACCCAAGAGGATGTGTCTTTCCCACCTGAATGTTTTCCTTTGGAAGCCTTGGACGTCACCCATGCAACCCTGGACATTTCTACATTTAGTGGTTGTCACCTTGGGGGTAATCCTGAGGTTATTGGCACGTGTGAGCAGAGTTTTGGCCTTTGGAGGCCCAACATTTGACTCCCTGAGCCCAACATTCCTTGAMAGAGGTCCATTGTCACCCTAGAAGGGCATAACGTCACCCTTAAGAGGGTCTTTAGATGCAAATTGATTTTATTTTGTCAGAATTTATTTTTTGTAACAAATTGGCCAATTTTGAATTTAAATTAATTTTGGGCCTAATTTGGTATAAATAAACAAAAAGTACATTCATTTTTTTATCATAACTCTCACTTGGGAGAGTGGAGGTCTTAAATTTGCACCTTGCTAAGGGTTATTGGTTGTAATAAGGAGGGTACTACTCTTTTAAGGCTTGTTTTTTTGGCACTTGGACAAATTTTATGATGTTTTGTTGCAATCTTGCATGGTTTTACATGATTATTCTTGCTGCAAGTAAGTAGATTTTTACTTTTTCATTGTAAATGGTTATGGTAATGGCATGCTTGGTCATACAAGATTATGAAATTGCATGTTTTAATTTATGCTTGAAGTAAGAAACATAAAGGGCTAACTTTCTTGATTCTCATTTGCCTAGCTTTATTGAATTGATCTAATAACTAGTGAAACCCTAGGGCCCTAAAGTGCTAGCTCTCTAGWCRTTTATACTTAGTTATTGTGCAAAGTACTTTTCATCCATAAAAGTCCAAGAAGAAGGAGGTTCTAGGGCCTAGAAGTCCCTACACCCTAGCTTCCTCACTTCTTGAGGTCAAACCTAGGAGGACTTAAGGTGCTACTCCTCCTAGGTCTTTCTCCCTCTTGGATTATGTGTAAAATMACTTGTTAGAAGCCTTGAAGGAATCCCCTTACTTGAATCCACTACCRTTAKAAAGGCACTAGTCAATCCTCACTCTTTTAAAAGTATCTTTAAACTCAAACTTCAAACCGTTTCATTCTTGATTACCCTACTAACTTCAACTAGTTAACTAACCTAGCTTAGAGATACTAACAACCACTTAATTACTATTGATAACTCACTTTTACAACCATTGTATGCAKTCTATATCAGCCTACAAACCAYAACCCAGAATTTGTACAAGGCAAGTTACTATCAATATATGCTTAAGTGTTTGTTCAATTGCCATAGYARAGTACATTTCTAAGGMTCATTTAGTGTTTTCATTACTTCTATTTTACTGTTGTTACATTTAACTTACACAACCTATTTAAATCCAATTGTTGGTTGATATATTTAGAGAACTCATATAATACAAAGTATTATCATTGATGTTGTAAATGCTTGTTCACATTGTCTACACAAGTGTGTTCTTGTTGATACACATTGCATTTGTTATCATTTACTGATCATATCATCTACTTGTCATTTGTTGAATACATAGACAACCAACATATATTCACAAACTTACTATCCTGTTGAAGCATAATTATCATTTTTTATTTCCTTTTACGCTTGTTGTTGTATTGGTAAGGGGCAGGTACACTTTATATTTCTTTTGTTTCATCTTTCAAGACTTAAACTTGACTTGAGTCACCTAGAGAGGGGTAGTTTTCTTATCATTTATTTTCCTTCATCAACCCACTAGGTCTATGGATGTCTCSCTTGGAAAAGGTTTTTCCTCCTAAATAGAAAAGGGTATCGTGTTGGAGTGACAGTGAGAGGATTACCCTCATGTTACGCCAATATCGGCCTACTTAACTTTAGGCTTTGGGAAAGTACAGATTGTGCGATGAAATATTTGGCATTGTTTCTGTGGAATATTGAGTCAATATTCCTCAACAACACTTTTTCAGTAAGCCTGATCTCAAATCCTTCACGTTACAAAGCTTACCTAGTGACTCCACTGAGGGTGATTCCCTCATTTCCTTTTAATAATCCCTATAATGATTATCTTATGACACCACTAATGATAAAGCCAACAATGGCTTCTCAATGGGGCTCAGGAAGTTTTAGACCCTTTGATATGAGTGAAATGCTAGGTTACCCTCGACAAATGCCTCTGAGGTATGAAAATGGCTCCCAAGATTCACTGGTAGTGATGAGAAAATATTGAAGACCATATGGGTGAATTTTGAGCCTTCTTTCAACTCCACCCTATCAGTGATGATGTTGAAGACCTAGCAATGAGATGTTTCCTTGCTACTCTTCATGATGATGCTAGAATATGTAATGATGGCCTCCCTAATGTTATTATTAGATCTATGGATAAATTAGAATAAGTTTCACTCAAAAGATGGAATGTCAAAGAGGATCCAAACATGTTAATAAAAAGACTTATTCACATAAAGAAGGTCAAGAGCGAGGTCATTAAGGATTTCCATGCCAAGTTTAAGAGGATTTCACAACAACTCCCTAGAATCCCTCATCATGTTTATGAGTTCCTCCTTTTCATCTATAAAAGGGCGTTCTCAAGACAATCAATTTTTTTTTCTCGATAAAAGGATCCCAAGGACAATCCAAGAAGCTTATGACATGGCCATAGAATTCGAAGCCAATATCTCATCATCCAAGGTAGAACATTTATTTGTTCCACAAATCAATATTGATGACCCCAAAGATACCCCAGAAACTCTCAGTTTCGAAAGGA
>JASDQU011179622.1:6658-19573 GCA_032191745.1 Picea mariana | reverse complement strand
AAGTGAGTTAAGCTCAGTTGTACTAGATGTAATCTCACTTACACTAGTGAGATATCAATGAATTAATTATTAATTAATTCACAATCAGTGGTCTCACATGCAACTAAACATTTACCACTGTTAACTATATGCATGTCAAATCTAGTGGAGACCCAGTTGAGATAACATGTGAAAGGGAAAATTTGACTATCAGTTGTGACTTTAGTGGGTGCACTCATGCAACCACGTAGACATTGGATGTGCCCATGAGGATTTCACAGCCTAGGCAAGAGGAATTCATTCATTGCAGGTATTTCCATTAGCAGGGATTGCACAAAGAAGGCAAGCTATTTGGAAGCAGTAAATTGACACATGAATTTGTTAATTTTTGTATGACAGTGTGAGACAATTGTATATTGTACTGAGAGATCTTGGATTAGATTTTTGTATGATATTGTTTCATGATCCATGATATATACATAAGATACGATAGTGGTGTTTTTAGCTTTATGGTTTCCTGACAAAACATCTATGTTATGTGTGATTGATCTTTCTTCTTGATATTGCGATTGACGATCATGTTTTAAATTCTGCAAGAATATTTGTAGAAGTAATTATGTATTTAACAATGGTATATAATTGTTAGATCAGGAGAATCTAGACAATACATAATTTGTTTTTAAAATTTCTACATGGTATCAGAGCATAGGAAATTGCAGAAGTTGAGTTTGTGATTGGATAGAATTCAAATTTGCAGAAAGACTTTCTTGGTGCTACAATCGATTCAAGATCAAAATAGATTTCAATGTCTTGAGGTTAGAGTATGAAACCAAGGGCAGCTCGAACTACATTTCTTGGCAGGACAGGATGAAGGCAGTACTCGAAGACAATGGCTTGAAGGAATTCATTGACAAAGATGTTCCTAAGCCAGATGCTGCAGACGCTGCAAATCTTGATGCATGGAAAAAGAAAGTGGAAAAGGTGAGAAGGATCCTGTTGGAGGGAGTAAGAGAGCACATTGTCTCAAACCTCCATGGGAAAGCCACACCATATGCAATGTGGAAGACTTTGGTGGATCTATTCCAAAACAGCAATGACCATAGGAAATTGGTGCTCAAAGATAAACTCAGGAAGATCAAGATGGAGAAGGGTGACTCCATTCCAAAATATCTCACGAAGTTTGTCCAATGTCGAGATGATTTGGGGAGTGTGGGAATAACAGTCGCCGATGATGATTTTGTGAGCTTGGCTCTCCTAGGACTTCTAAAAAATTGGCACAGTTAACAAGACTATGTCAATGGAAGGGAAAAATTTCCAGATTGGGAATGACTATGGTCGGATTTGGTGCAGGAGGAGTTTAGGCAGAACACCATAGATGGCTCTTCATCAAAGAATGATGATGAAGAGGATTGTGCTTTGGATGCCATGAAAAGGAAAGGGAAGGGAAATAAATTCCATTCAATATATGAGTCTAAAGGCAAGAAGTTGGATTTGTCCAAAGTGAAGTGTTTTCACTGTCATGAAGATAGACATCTCGCTACTAACTGTCCGCAGAAGAATAAGAACAAGAAGGCTGCTGGAGCTACAGCTGTTGAGGCCCTTGCCTCACAATTTAAACATGAATTCTCCTTGATTGCATGCATGGCATCAAGTGAATTGGGATCGGTGTGGTATTTGGATAGTGGCGCTTCCTTCCACATGACGAGAGATAAGGAGCTTTTCAGTGACTTGGAGGAGAGATATCTCAAAATGCATATAGAGATGGGTGATGATGGACGATACAGTGCAATTGGAATTGGTACCATTTCCTTTCAGAGGGAGTTAGGTAAACCATTTCAATTGAAATATGTTATTCATGGTCCAAGTCTAAAGAAAAACTTGGTCTTAGTAGAAATGTTGGAGGACAAAGGCTATGATGTTGTTTTCAGTGATGGAAAAGCCTTTATGTGACATAAAACAATGGGTCAAGTCAAGAAGATAAGGATTTGAGTTAAGAATCTCTACAAGCTGGAGGTAGATGGTTGAGCTTCCATGATGGGCAAGGCAAAAAAAATTGTGAGTCGAGATGAGGGAGAATTATGGCACAGGCGATTGGGCCATCTTCATCATGGACCCTTGAAAGTCATGCAACAATCATCTACTGGACTTCCAATGGGAACACTTGCTCAGTTAGATTAGTGCAAGGGTTGCACCATGGGGAAGTATGTAAATTCCACATTTCATGAAAAGGAGAACCATGCTTTGGTGAGCCTCGATAGAATTCACACAGACGTGTGTGGACCATTCTCGGTGGCGTCAACAACAAAACATAAGTATTATTTTATTTTTGTTGGTGGATTTTCTCGTAAATGCTGGATTTTCTTCATGCAGAAGAAGGATCAAACATTCTCAAAGTTCTATGAGTTTAAAGCATTGGTGTAGAAAGAATCGGGGAAGCAAGTGAAGGCTCTGAGGAGAGATAATGGCAGACAATACATCTCTAATGAATTCAAATACTTCTACAACAAAGAAGGAATTCAAAGAGAACTCATAGCGCCTCATAACCCACAACAAAATAGGGTCAAAAAGAGGAAGAACATAACGATCATGGGTGGAGCACGAGCGATGTTGCATGATCAGGGCCTACCAATGCATTTGTGGGCAGAAGCATGCAACACTGCGGTTTATGTGCAAAATCGTTGTCCTCATAGAGTACTTGGCATGAGTACACCTGAAGAAGATTTCACTGGTAAGAAACCTGATGTTTCTCATTTCAAGATTTTTGGCTCATTTGTTTATGTGCATGTGACCAAGAACATCAGGAAGAAGCTGGAGCTAATTGCTAAAGTTGGGATATTTGTGGGGTACATAGAAACACCCCATAATTATCATGTGTATTTTCCTAACAATAATATGACTTCTATGCGATGGGATATAAAATTCAACGAGGGGAAATCCATGCAGTTGTCGCTTGAGAGGGAGATAGACTTGCATGCAGAGGAGGAACTACTGGTTCCCAAGATGAGTCTCAAGATGTGGATCAGCCACATGAGGAGGTTCATGGAGTGGAGGAAGCCATCCATTAGAAATGGAAGAAAGTGCACCATGGAAGCTGATAGATTGAGACTTGATGCTGCACAGAATGTAAGAGCCCCTACTTCACACCACAGATAGAGACAATCTCCTGATAGATTTACTGGATACATGGCTCTTATGAGAAAATTTATTGTGACTAAACCATCTTCCTTTCAGGAAGCAGTGCAGGATCCCACTTCAGTTGATGCAATGGTGGAGGTGTATGACTCCATTGTCAAAAATAGTGCATGGGAAATTGTCCCAAGACCAGTTGACAAATCAGTGGTAGGTTCGAGATGGATCTACAAGGGTAAGATTTTAATCATTGTTTTTTATGTTGATGATTTAATACTGAATGGTGATGAGCAACTGATACACTCATGTAAGGAGGGACTTTCAAAGGAGTTCGAGATGAAGGATATGGTCCTCCTTCATTATTTCCTTGGATTGAAAATATGGCAACGAGATGGTGAACTTTTTGTGTCTCAAGGAAAGTATGCAAGGGAGATACTGGGTAAGTTTCACATGGAGGGATACAAACCCATGGATACTCCTCTTCCAGAAAACTGGAAGAAAGAGGATGCTACTTCTAGAGAGGCAGTGGATGCTATTGTTTATCAAAATTTAGTGGGTTCGCTAATGTATCTAGTGAACACGAGACCAAAAATTTTCTATGCGGTTAACCAGCTGAGTCGAGAGATGGTTAAGTCTACCAGGCTCTTTTGGAAGGCGAGTAAGCATGTCCTGAGATACCTAAGGGGAACATCTGAATATGGTTTATGGTATAGACAGATGGATGAGGTGAAGTTGCATGGCTTCATGGATGCAGTTTGGGCAGGCAACCCAATGAACAGAAAGAGCACATTAGGGAGAATATTTAGTATTAGATATATAGTTGTTTCTTGGTACAACAGGAAACAAATATCTGTGTCACTCAGTTCAGAAGAAGCTGAATACATGGCAGCGAGTCAAGTTGCATGTGAGGATATATAGATGAGAAATATCTTGGTTAGTTTGTTTGGATCTCATTTAGATACGACGGTGATTCATTGTCATAATCAGAGTTGCATTAAAATCTCGATTAATCCTATGTTTCATGATAGATCTAAGAATATAGATATCTGGTATCATTATATTAGAGATTGTGTGCAGCGAAAGATCATGTTTATACAGTACATTCCTACGGAAGATCAGGATGTAGACATTCTGACGAAGGCGCTCACCAGGAGAAAATTCAAATACCATAGAGATAGAATCAGGGTGAAGGATAATCCCTTTCTTGTTGAGACAGATTGTTGAGATTAAACAAGAAGATCCTAGTGAAAATTATGCACCTACACTAGGATGGAGCCTGAGGCTATTTTTAGGTGGAAGTCTATTTTTAGATGATGAGCCAATTCTATTTATAGATGGTGAGGAAATTCTATTTATTGATGTATGTCAACTATTATCATCCCTTAATAATAGTTGGACAATAAATATTAATCTATTCTCAATGAGCACTTGGAAATAGTTAACTGAAGTGGAAAATCAGTTAGCCATAGGAAATTCGAGTTCAAAGGTTGGTTGGTGGGACATACAAGTTGAATTAGTTGTAACTAAGTGATTCAAAGTTGTAACAGAGTTGGATGTGTAGTTATGTGATTTGTAAAGTAGTTTAACTCAGTTAAGTGAGTTAACCTAAGTTGTACTAGTTGTAAATGAACTTACACTAGTGAGAGATCAATGAATTAATTATTAATTAATTCACAATCAGTGGTCTCACATGCAACTGAAGATTTACCAGTGTTAACTACATGCATGTCAGATCCAGTGGAGACCCAATTGAGATAACAGGTGAAAGGGACAGTTTGACTATCAGTTGTGACTTTAGTGGGTGCACTCATGCAACCACACATACATTGGGTGTGCCCATGAGGATTGCATAGCTTGGGAAAGAGGAATTCATTCATTGCAGGGATTTCCATTAGTAGGGATTGCGTAGAGGAGGCAGGTTGTCTGGAAGCAGTAAATTGGCACATGAATTTGTCAATTTTTGTATCACAGTGTGAGATGATTGTATATTGTACCGAGAGCTCTTGGATTAGAGTTTTGTATGAGATTGTTTCATGATCCATGATATATACATAATATATGATAGTGGGGTTTTTATCTTTATGCTTTCCCGGTAAAACATCTGTGTTATGTGTGATTGATCTTTATTCTTGATATTGCAATTGGCGATCATGTTTTAAATTCCGCAAGAATATTTGTAGAAGCGATCCTGTATTTAATAGTGGCATATAATTTTTAGATCAAGAGAATCTAGGAAATACATAAGTTGTATTAAAAATTTCTATAATCTTTACAGAAATATAAAAGGGGGATTTTTTACAGGGTATATAAAGTTATGTACACCTACTTTATTTATAGATGAATCCTCTTCATTTACCTCTTTAGAGAGTTTGGCTACAATGGAGGATTTTCCTTCCATGATTTTTTTCAGATGCCTCTATTGTTTAGGGAAGACAACCATGTATAGAAGGGTTGCATCTACTTTGATGTTGGCCAACTGATTTATAATATTGTATTTGGAAGAGGGGAGAGGGGAAGTAGTTCCTTGACTGTCAAGAACCTTAGGAACATGAATAGAAGCATCTGCTGAGGATGAGCTCGGGCTAGAAGAACTGCGGGGAGGATCATATTTGCCTTTGGGAGAGTAGGATTTGTTCCTAGTATTGATGATCATGATATCTTCTGGCTCTGCAAAATCTAGGAGAATGATGGTAGTTTCTTATCTTTTACTAGAGATCTTATCTCTGGCACTCTTCTTTACCTCACATGTGGTTTCCTCATGGTGTTCTTAGCAAAATTTACACCAAATTCGAGGCATGATAGCTTTAGACTAAAAATTATTTTCAATTGGATTTCTAAAGGGAGGTGCAGAAGAGTTTGAAGCTCTAGGGGTGAGAGGGGAGACATTTCCCTTTCACTCATATGATATCATACAATTATTCATATCTTGTACTAGATGTAAGAGGGAGGACATGTCCATTTGTTTAACCGATTATCCCTGAGGAAGACCTTCTATTTTGATATGTTCTTCATACTTGAAACATGTATGCAGAGCGGAACCGAGGTTATCAATGGATTTTTCCTCAAGCCTATGACGATAGGGGGAAGGTAATGCATTATGATAATGCATGAAAGCGGCTTAGTTCCAAGGTCGAATGAGTTTGGGGATTTGATTGTATAGCTTAGTGAAACACAATTTGAAGGACTTGATGGTCTCACCATCTTTACAAGTGATGTTATTGTACTCCCGTAACTGCTCAGCTGGGATTTTAGATTTCCCATAAGTGGATTTGAACCAATAAACTAACTCCTCCCAAGTAGACAAAATCTTAGGAGGAAGGTCAAAGAAATCATCCATAACATTTCCTTCCAAGGAGTTGACAAATAAGTGGAGGCAAGTATCATTTTCATTGGCTCCTATGTTGTGGAAGGCATTAGAAAATGCCATCAAGTGTTCATTTGTAGTGACAGTGTTATTCCTCGAAAACCTAGGGAGATTTTCTTTGAATTTAGGAAGTGGACGAGTATCCGGTGCTAGGTTAAGAGGAGAGAAAACATGCCATGGTGTCGTTGTAGAGTCTTCTTCAAATTGAAAAATCCCATACTTTTTAATGACGTTGGTGGGGTTTGTGGTAAATTGGATAGGGACATGGTGGCTATAAAAGATACCAATCACTGACGAAGCTGAAGACTGAGAGAATGAATCACTTCTAGTGCTAGCATTTCCACCACTATATGCCATCTTGTGGATGATAGGTAAGGGAGAAAAAGATGAACTGGATGAATCAGACAAGGTTCTCCTTAGAGAACTTTGTTGGGTAGATAACACAACATTCCTTCTTCCTACTTAAACAATAGGATTAATTTAAGGTGATAAGCCTCTTATTCTCCTAAAAACACGAGGGTCTAAGGACATGAAAAGAAGGTCAAAGTTGAAGGAACAAGAAGGTTATTGCTGATTTCTAGGTTTTCTACGTCTAGCTTCCCAGTGTTCTTGGGAACTACTGTCTCGTTCAATTGTTTCCCGGGAATGATTAAGATCAGAACGAGTATTAGTTAAACAAATTCAAAGAAATGTTGGTCTGATCTTAAGACTGGTCTCAATATTGGGCTTCCTTGCAATAGGTACAATCATTAAGAAATAAAACAGTCAAAGAATCAATATCAGAAAAATAGATGTATTCGATGATAATCAAGCATAAAAATCAACCAGAGAGATATTGAAGATCTCCCCAGTATGGTTTCCAAATAAATGTTGAGGAAAAGATATGAAATGATCTTACTCAATCATTTTCAGATCTTGCTTGGATAAATCAAGATAGACGGGAATATCACCCTATTTTTATAGCCATCAAAATTTGTATCCTAATTCACAAGTGCTTAGGTTGGTTTTTTTATAAATGAAATCTTGCTGGAAAATTCATTATTTATGTAATTTTATGAATATATCAGATGTTGAAATAAATGTAGAGACAGAAGTAAAGACACCGAGTCAATAATCAAAATAGGTGAGACATAAATAAATCGTTTATTTCATTTCAATTCATCAAAATAATTATTCTCTTTTTAAAATTCCCTGAGGAAGTTTTGGACCAAAGTCGAACTTAGATGTCCCCGATGAATCATACAAAAGGACTTCTAACAGAAAGTAAAAAACTGAAATTTAAAATTTGGATAAGATTTCCATATATTGCATCCCACTCGACTCTGCACAATAGCCTTTGTTAGTCATGAAATTTAATTCACAAATAGACAATTCTACACAGACTATCAAAGATAGATCAACACCTGTGAAAAACAAGTGTCTGAATGATGTAATTCAACCCTGAATCTTTTTGTCTACAATAGGACCCTGCTATGATAAAAGAGAATTAGGCTTCCAATGAATTAAAGAATGAATGAAAATTTAATTATCTCAACAAAACTCAAAGAGAAGACCTTAGTATGATTCTCCTTCTATTCTCCTCTTGTTCCTCCTTTTCCCTTTGACTTTAATAACTTAGAATTAGTTGAAGTAGTTGAACTACTTATTTAGTTAAGTTAACTAAAACTCAACCAACTTTTTAGTTAAGGGGGAAAAGTAATAAAATCATAATAAGGGTTTTTAATAAATAATAACTAGTAGGTGGGACCCCTTGTGACTCCCTTTAGTTCTTTAACAATCATAACACAACTAGTTAATAAAAAAAAACATCCCTCCTTGTGACTCCCATCATTACTTTCATATTTTGACAATTTATATCAATGATAATTGAAATTATTTCAAAAAATATATTGCCATATATCCAAAAATAGTGTGTTGTCCAAAATTTTAGAAGTCATCTATTCTCAACAATCAATAAATAAAAAAACATAAGATCCATATTTTCCACTATGGGAGGAAATATTCCCTTGTTGTTGCTGTCACCTTTTGATCTCTCTGAATTTTCCTTAGGTTGTGTGGAGCCTTTAGGCCTAATCTCATTGATCACATGAGAGCAATCATCTCTCAAATGCATGCGGGAGGACACAGATTTGGCAGAATCATTTGAGGGTGGGGAAGGGGAAACGATGACTTTTCCTTTGTCAGGGGCATGGTGGGCCTCGGTATTTAACCTTTTTCTTTCATGGGAAGACTATATTGGTGAGTGAATAGGGGAAACTTGGAAAATTTGATTAACAGGTGGAGGGGTAGGTAGAGGCAAGTTATGCTATCCACGATGTTGGGAGACTACCAGGTGGACAATCTCTTTCCATCTTTCATTTTCAGGGATTTTAGGTTGTAGTGAAAAATTAGGGGGTACTGGGATACCAGGGACCTATGGGGCTTGGAAGGAAGGCCTTTCAGGCCTAGGTTGGACCACTCCTTTTCCAATCCAAAAATTCTAGCTTGAAATAGTTGTCCTAACTCTTGTGAGTCTGCATCAAAGTATATAGAGAACCTTTGCCTTCTAGGGGCCCTATTCCAATTTCCTCTTCCTCTATTACCCCGATGATGGCTACCTCTGCTGAAAAATCTCATTCCTTTATGCATTATTGATTAGCAAATTATTTATTCAACAACCATACATGACAAATCTTTTAAATATGAAACAAAATTTGGCTCAACAACATATCAGACTCATGCAATCCAAACCATACAAATCGTTTAATGCTTCTCAATGAGCAGGGGATGAAAAAGAGTTCTAGGATATGTGAGGGATTGTATTGAGCGAAGAGTGTTAAAATGAGGGGGAAAAGATCATGATTAGTGCTCACAAAATCAAACAAACAATTGTATCATAAATCAAAAGAATATATCACTGTAATTTATCCTAGTACGATCCTTTAAATGTCATAATACAAAATTTATCTTAACTATAATTAAGTTTTAAGAACAGGGAGTGGATAGTGAATATCGTAAGGCGAGGGGAGTTGTAATGCGCGAAAAGTGAAATAATGGTAGGGAAAAAATGAATATTGTTCAAAAAACCAATTAAGTAATCCATAAAAATAGTTTTGTATCCAATACAGATGATCCAACACTAATTAAACAATTAATGTGTGTTAAAACTTGTTCATTGTCCCACATTTAAATCTTCAAATTTTTTTCATTAACACAGTGTAACATCATACTCTGAATCACTATGCCTTTCAACCTTCCTGTTAATAAAATTCTTGTTTCTTTTCATTTACTTCTTTTTTTATTTAAAACAAAATCCAGAGGAACACACAATCATATTGTCTCATCTCTGTTCAACATATATTTCTATATAATATCAACCAATGCCCATAATTCATAATTTCCTAAATCAAACATAGACACGGGTCTTTTCCTGAGTTGAACAGACTCTTTTAAAACTTGCCCGATCCCATTCTTTTGAAAATATTAATAAATTAAATTTGCAATGAAACCATACTACAAAACCCATGCTTCATCTCTGATGGTGCAATAGAAAAAAATGATGTATGGTGTCTCCATAAACCATACAYAGTAAAAAACCAAGTCACARTCATCAAATTTGCAACTTGCAATAATCCCGATCATGACAAATTAAACACACAKCAGCCACCAACTTCAATTTATACCATGCTGTAYGAACACATAGACCAATGCATAATGAAAAGAGGCATCCCCGTGWCTGTACATTACCATTTACTCCCAATCAACCAATTTACTAAAAAATGAGTGAAGTTATATATGCAACTATCACAACAAAAGGAGTCAATGACCATATACCAATTCTCATTCCCAATTACAACTTTCCAACAAATCGATCAAACAAAGACGAGACAATACTTAAAGAAACTACCATAACCACTCAACCAACATATGAGAGTCAACAAGATAACCTGCAAGAGTGAAACTAGTTAGGGTTATCGAAATCAGGCTCTGTAAACATGAACACAAGAAATAATCAACAGTTTGCTTGGTCACCAAAACATAGGGAGACTATAGGTCGACCATATCGACAGTAGGTGGGAAACCTTCAAAACAAGAACAGTGGAACCACAAGATTTTATAACTCTTAGATTGTAAAATAGTGTGATAGTTTAACTCCAGGTAGGGTATGCAACGATGCAGAGGATCAAAGATTGCTCAATGGATAGTAACCAATACCAAGAAAGCACAGAGGCATAACCCTCACACTCTTCCCAATAGCCAAACCAATTTATAAAAATGCTGATGGAAATACAGACCCCAGGTACTACCAAGAATCCTAAAGCATACTTCTTGGCATAATGGCCACCCCATAACCAACTGTGTTGATGCCAATACCAAGAACGCACCCATGACCAGGTGAAAAACCCATGAACATGGATCTAGAGGATACACAATTACCATACATAGCAACGCCATAACAACCGAATACAACTGGGTATGGTTACCATTAATTGTGAGGAGTTGGCCATCAAGGCTGAACAGAGCGAAAACCTCCAAAAAAATACCCATAACTACTTAAAACAAAAGTGATCCATCATAGTTTCCACCACATAGAATAGCCAATGAAATCACAACTTCAACCATCAATTTTTCCGTTTCCAAATGAATAACCACACAGTCATTCCAGAGAAAACACTCACGCATTTACACAGTTTCCAATATCAGGAAAACATAGACAACCACATTGTCAAGCCATCCTTCGTTTCATATACAGAGCGAATTCATGGATGGGAAAAATAACCATACCTATAACCAATGTCTTTAGAAAATGAAAGTTGGTCGAGAAGTTACTTCTAGGCTTGAATCTCATAGCTTAACCACAACAAAACCAAATGAAAAATAACCATGCTAGGGTGATGGCCCAGTGGGAGAAGTATGGAGTGACGTGCATTTACTACACGTCACTTCCATCCTCCACTCCATTCAATTTTGTAGTACATGACAGCTAGCAAAATGCATACCATTAATCCCATGCCATTAATTCCATACATCGAAACTTGCACATATTGCTTTCGAATTGCGCCACCCCAATCCATATTAACCATTTCCAATTCATACCATAACATATATCAAATGCGCCCAATATAACTCAATATAAATCGTATAGCCACTAACCATTGGTAGTTAGCTAACACTAATTCCTTTTTATTTTATTTGCACATAGCATAACATAGTATAGTATAGTTCCTCTTCTTGGATTTTTTTCATAAGTCTCTTTCCATTGCTCTTGTTTCTTGTTTTTACTAACATGTGTCTTGTGCAGGTGTAACATGTAATGACTCATGGAGAAAATATCAATTATAATAACAGTGATTATAATCCATTCATAACATGGAACTTAGAGCTTATAATAATGGAACCAACACATAAATGCATTATCCATTTGCCATTTTGTCACAAACAAAACCAATAATGCATAATTAATCATATAGAACCTTGTAAGAAGCATCGAAACAACAACATAAAATGTGTGATAAGACTATCTCTGAGCATCTAGTCTGGAAGGGGGTCCCACCTACTAGTATTATATATCATTAACATAGTTTAAATAATAGGATTTAGAAATACTTTGTGGGTGAAATCTTCGTTGCGATTTTAATCGTCAATAGGCACTAGAAGATGTTGGTCCTAAAGTCTGCACCTGACTACTAAAGGGAAAAGCTAGGCCACCTCAAGTTTTGGAATGATTATTCTTTTGATTATTTGATTTTGGGTCAGTTAGAGGGTTGGTTGTACTAGGAAAAGAGCATCGTTGGGTTGGAAAAATGATAAGCATGAGGGTCCTCCTTAGCTGGTGGCACACTAATGACAGATAAGTGAAATAATAAAAAAAACAAGGAGAAACAACAAACCACTCAATGAATAATCTGTTGCAAGAAGTTTAATACTTAAAACATCATTTCAAGACATTAAACATGTATCAAAAACACAATTTCTCCCATATGTTGCAATAAAAACAAATCTTCACCAAAGCATTAGTTGTTTTACAGGTTGCATATCAATAAAGACAAGTTATACCATAGCCGAAGGAAATGAAATGTACTTTGAACAAATAAAAAACTGCATTCAAGATATAATAAAAACACATGAATATTTGAGTGAAACACTGCCATCAAGAGTATATTCACCAGGTAGAGAGATTTAATCCATGCATAGAATGGGTCCAACCAGTCTGATGTATTTCTATCCTTTCCCAAAAAACTCCTCCTCTCAAGCATACAAAAACTGCATATTTATCAGAGTTACAGAGGCTCTCATCCATCTGGGACTGAGACTTAACTCTACATTAACAGTTGTAAAACAACTTATTAACTTGACTAAAACACTATTGGAGTAAAACAATGTATAATTCACACTTGACTTAATTAAAGAGAGTGGTTCTTATCACACATATAATACCACTCATTAACTTGTTCTAAAAGAAT
>JASDQU011179621.1:11820-37976 GCA_032191745.1 Picea mariana | reverse complement strand
AAAATTTAAGTGCTGGTGTATAAAACACCCAGTAGAACCATCTTTGTCTCTGACATAGAATAATCTTCATGATAATGAGTTGACCTCTGTGCTAAACAGGCGGTCAACAGGTTCTTTGTGGCAAATTTCTTGTTGATTTGCGAAACAATCAAATCCGAGTCTTCTCTCATGTGTAAAGACTTGATGTTCATATCAATAACAAGGTTTATGCCCAAAATGAGGGCTTCGTATTCTGCTATGTTATTAGTGCAATTGAACTCTGGTCTGTATGAGAAAAGGGTAGTCTCTTTATCTGGTGATATTAGGACCACCCTAGCGCCTGACCCTGAACTTGAGTGTGCACCATCAAAATCCATGCCCCAACATCCATCCCTTTTCTCCTCATCTTGAAACAAAGAGTTTGCCAAGATAAATGTGTTGTCGATCCACTCGTTGAGAACTTGATGGGATGAATTAATGCAATCTTTGACCTTTTCAATAATAGCCCCTTTATGGGTTTCGTCTTTTGTGATGGCCTCTTCTGATACACTCTTCATGGTGAGAGGTTTCTTTTCCTTGCGAGGTGGAGACAAAATCTTCTAAGCATACTTTAATAGACTCTCCTCAGCTTTTTGTGCTGCTAAGTTTCTCTCACTCTCTAACTTTTCTCCTGCAGGAGGGAAAACTCTTTTGGGTTTAACAACTACTATCTGAGAAACGACTTTCTTGGCAATATCCCTCTTTTCCTTGCGCAGGTAGGCTTTGTCAACATAGAGAAGGTCGGGAGGTACGATGATAAGGCCAATAACTTGATTTATTTGTATGACCTCTTCAAGGGATCCTTCATCTTAATGGTAAAGAGGAAATTAAATTTTTGTTCATCTCACATGCTCTCTCTTGGGCTTCCATTAAGGTGGAAGGGAAATTTTCTCCTATCAGATAGCCGCAAAGGTCATATATGGTTGACATGTAAGACTCGAGGATAACATTCTGTGTGGGTTTATAATCCCGAGAAAGCTTTTGACAAGAGTATTGAATCGATCATTAAAAGAATATATGTTTTCCCCTGGTGCCCTCTTGCACCGATAGAGTTGATCATAAAGGGATATGCAATCCTTTCTTTTTGTGAATCTCTTGATGAAGATATTATGAAAGATGTCCTAGTCGGTTATTGTCCCGGGTGAAATATTGTTATACCACTCTTTGGCCTTCCCAATGAGAGAATAAGATAAAAGTCTCATAAGTACATCTTCATGTTGGTCGCAAGTTTTAAAAGCAGTGAGAAAGGATCTAGATGATCTTCGGTCATAGCCGAGTCTTCTCCTGAAAAGGTTGGAAGCCATTCCTTGAAACCCTTTGGGATTTTATGAGGTGATCCAGGGATCTTTGTTATGCCCAAGGGCTTGTATGCATCCTCGACCCACAATTTTTGGAGAGTGTTTGGTGAACAAGGTACAAAGGAAGTCGAAGGTCCTGGGAGGTGGGAGAGGGCAAAGGATTAGGAGTTTTGGAAACATTTTTAGGACGTTTAGGCGGAGGTGGGGGGCTAGGGTAGCCCATCCGTCTGCTATTTGTAATGACGGGTTCTTGGTAGGGTGGGGTCACCAGATGAGCCTTAACTTATCAAACAAAGAAAAGGAAAGGGAACTTCCCACAAGTGGCATCGCCAGGAAGGCTAGGGGTATAGGCTTTGGGATCAAAGCTTTCCAAAGTGTCGTTAGGGAACAAAGAGGATTCAAAATCCTCCCAGGCAACGATGCCAAAATGTTATCGCACAGATTGTAGATTGGGAAAAGCCTGACCCGGTCCACAAACATGAAACAACTATGGGATTAACTACCTGCTGTCACCTTAGATAGATACTCCCCTCACTTTAGTGATAATGAAAATCACCACAAGGGGGATAATCCCGGTGACCCTAGGGGGAAATGAGATGGAAATTGGAGTAATGGAAGGTGATGTTCCTATAGGTCAAAGTAAGAAGTGAAAGATGGCTTAGGTAAAAGTCTTGTTGGTAAGAGTAGCTTGCTAAAGTGAAGTGTACCTGCAAAAGAGTATGATACTTGCCCGGGACAAGATAAAATGACGAGATACAAGCCAAAATATTCAATGGACGAGCAAGTGAAGCTTGCTTTCCTATATTGCAGCAGTAAACAAGAATATATATCAGCAAGAAAAAATGTTGTTAACTGCAGAAATAACCATTCAAAGCATGAAAGAATTATTGGACAATGAAGCACCAAACAAGCAGATAATGTTCCAATTCTTAAGCATAAACTTTGATGGTAAAAGAGGGCTGCTTAGTGATGTTTTCAGAGATGTATTAGAGAAGCCAATTGGCTGTAGCAAAATATTGCTACAGAAGCAAGATCCAACCACCAAAACTCACAAGTAAACCACCCATACGATGCACAATGATTAGTAGATAATTATGGCAGCTTTCAAGCAAATTTTAATGGTTGGAAGTGAGTAAAAGAAAGAGTTTAAAGTATGTTTTTCTGCAGCCCTAATCTCTGTAGATTTTAATTGATTATAACCAGAGAACTACTAAGCCAACCTAGACGCCTTAGTGGCTTGAGCAAGTTTAAGACTGTAATGATCCCAAGCCATTATGCAAGGATCGTCACTGTTTTGGTGTCTTTTTAAAACTTTTTGTTGGTTGTGGTATTTCGTCAAACAGTTTGCTGATCTATTTGTTTACTTGTGTTTACTTGCTGAATGGCCTCTTGATTTCAGCCTTAGGGTTTACTGATGTGTTTATAGGTGTGTATGTAGCAAATAACAAGAATAGACAACCACGGAACATACCTCAACCATATGCAATATGATAGACAAGCCAAAACATCTCAAATCTTCTTTTATTCATAAGATAGAAGAACCTACTACAATGAATATGTCGATCTGGAATGCTCAACAGATGGCCAATAAGATAGACAATAGAGCTGCTACAAAATGCTCTCGACAATACAAAATAAGCCTCCAAAGGCTGGATATAAGATGAAGACCAATGCCAACTGCCAAAACCCTCAAGCTGGAAGATGCCACGCCCTGTTGCAGTGCTAAAGCTCCTCAATATTTCGGCACTGCTATCAAATATGTCCAATCACCCCCAGAAAGATGCCAACTAATAGATCGGCCAACTGTAAGGACAACCCAGGTTTCCAAATCTCCAAATCCACTCTCGGCCCTGCTGTCAAATATGTCCAATCACCCCTAGAAAGATGCCAACTAATAGATTGGCCAACTGTAAGGACAACCCAGGTGTCCAAATCTCCAAATCCACTCTCAAACCCTGTAGATCTGAAGCTCCTCCACTGAGTGGTGCGCCCCACTGGATGACTGAAGCCCTAGATAATTCGGCCCTACTGAAGGAGGCCTCCAAATGCTCTGAAACTCTCCAGAAATATAGACCGGGACACTGCAAGTCACTAGGTGTAGTCTCATGGTCAGATCTGAAGTATAACTCCTCCAAACTGACTAGATCTAAATCTCAGAAACGCCCTCCTTCTCTTCAATTCGTCCCAATGCTCTAGCAAATCATCTATACCATAAAACTCTCTCAGAAAGCACTAGGAATTATGGTGAAGACCCTGCAAGAAGAACCCAAGTGATGGAATCTCCAAAAACCCTACCAATCTCCTACAACGAATCTCTCTCCAAGGATGGTGCGCCCCTCTTGCTAGAAACCCTCAATTGATGCGCCCTCTCTCTATCTGCACATGAAACTGATGTAGAATCCCCCTGCAACTGAGTAGATTTGGAACTAGAATGGTGTGGGAGAGTATTGCATCTCCAAGACCAAGCTTGGGACAAGCTAGGTGGAATCTTTCACCACTGAATCGTCCTCTAGGGTTTGTTATGTCAAAACCCTCAAAACCCCCAATGCTGGGCTCACTAGCTAAAAGTCAGATATCAAAAGATAAACATACATGAATGCATGAGTAGAGGCCCTTGCCTTTCCTTTATACTTTTGGCTCCCCTTGTCCCTCCAAAGTGACTTTCATTTTATTAATGTTTAATTAATTAATTAAATCACTTTAATTAATTAATTAAATCACTTTAATTAGTTAATTAACCTTTTTACCTCTAAAAAGCTCCTTGTCTCTCCTTGTGGCTTCCCTGGCCACTGAAAGTCACTTCTAGCCATCCCATCCTGTAGTGTTGCTTCTCCCGATTCCAATGAGCTATTACACTGAGAGGTTCCTCCAAGTAATGTGCCCAAAATGACCTCTTCATTGATTTCAATTAACTTATAGCTCAAAATAGTCAAAATCACGGAAATCGTCGGAATGCAACGAAACCAAATCCAACCTATGCGGAATGGCTCATAATGATGGAATATGATCATCAATGCAAGCTGGACCCCACAATGCCTCTCAAATACCCCTGTACTCGCTATAACATCCATCTGGCTACTCTGGTCATCATAAATCTTTTCACTGTGATGATGTCCCAAAGTGGGGACATTACAGTCCTCCCTGCTAGAAAATTGCTTTTCCTCAAGCAATAACCGAATCCCCTCAAGTATAATGCCAGGATCCCATGTCCACCTGTGGGATACATAGTAGAACCCCTCCAAAGATGAACAATCACACATGCTGCCCCCTGGGTCCCATATCAGGTCATGAACTGCTAGCCCCTGGGACACATAATCTTGAAATACACCAACCCCGTGAGTCTCCTGTACCTGACACATGGCCTCATCCCGGAGTGAGTCCATCCTCCTAGTCTCTACCAAGATCCACACGGCCTCCATCAACTGCACATGCTGATGCCCGATCGAGGTGATGCAAGACCTCCATGAGGCATCCACAAGCGATGCGCTCCTCTCAACACTAAAGATCAATGGAAAGTTAGAATAACTTTTCCCTGCCATGGTCCACTCTCCCCTGTCGGTCAATGAACTGCTCAATCCTGCAATCCCTGGGTCCCATGCTAACCTCTATCGAAGATCCTCATGTGAACACTGCACTACTCTGACCATGACTATCTACCCCCTGCATACATCTTGAACCCTCCTCTCCTGGGTCCTCTAGCTGAAATACCTGTGACCATTGGACTTGTTGTCCAGAAACTGTATCAGTGAAGAAACCTCTGTAGAAGAAGTACCTGTCCAAACATCTCCATGCCCTATCATGATGATCAAGCGGAAGAAAAGGTCTTGCCCCATAGGACAAGTACCTGCAGACCCACTCCAAACCAACCCAAGGTGGAGTGTGTGGCTCTCTAGTGCAACCTGGGTCAACATGAACATCGTGCTAACAAAACGGACTCCTGGGTCCCATGGCAAACTTGGAAGTTTATCACTTCCAATCTCCTCTAACTACTCTTGTGTGAGACCAATCACTGTCAGAAGCCCCATGTGCTCATCTGCTATCCTCCTCATGCTGCTGTCAATGATAAACGTGTCGGAAAGGGATAACAGACATATCTGCTGCTGACTGTAGGACTGGAAGGCATCACATGCTTTGGTCAATCCCAAGGATTCGACCAGAAGCTCGTCCATCGGTATCCATGATAACTGCTTGCCTATAGTCATCACTAAACCCCAATCATCAGGTACCATCGGAAGCAACTCCTCCAACTGCTGGTAAACCACTCTCCATCTCCCATCACCCAGGCAACTGCTGAAATGGTGAAGGTAAGATCTCATAACCATATGCTGTTGCAAAGGAGTGGCACCTGCAAGCTCCCCTAAGTGTGTCTCCTCCCTGCCAGGCAGTACACCCCTCTGAATCCCACCATACATCTCAGCATGTCTCTATGAGCTATCACTCATCACTGTATGCTATGGCATACTCCTGTCATCTCCTGCAAACTCATGCTGCATCACAGATCCTAGGCGTATGGCTGGATCAATCTCTATATGGAGATCAACCACTCCCAAGACACAAATGGAAGTGTCCCCCATCAACTGGTGCTCTTCTGCTAGATCATCAACATCCTCTATCAACGTGACTGACTAATACATCTGAGTGTCCACTAAGACAGATGAAGTGGATCTCTGATGGATCTCCTTAAGAGACTCATCTGTCCTATACTCTGATTCTTGAAGGGTGGTCTGTGTGCGTCTCAAGAATCCTCGAGTGCTCTCTAACTCCTAAGTGAGTCTGTCCATCTCCAACTCCTGCTCCCTTAGAGCCTCATGATACATCTCACCAACCCTCAGTAGATAATCCCTGTCTGTCAACAACTGCTGGTAGTCAGTCCTCATCACAAATACTCTCTCCTGGAGAGTGTGAAAATCATCCATGGAAAATCCTCCATCTGAGCTACCCTGTGCCACTAATGCTCTCCAACAGTAATTTGCCATCACTGCATGCATGTAATCAATACGTCTAGTGGCTGCCCTGATCATAGCCTCACTAACTCTCAACTATGTTGCTAAGTGGTGTGGCTCCTGATCATGGTCATACTGAGGTGCCATCTTAGACCCCTCACTGCTAGTGTCAGTCCTGCTAGTGCCAACTCTAGAATCCCCAAAAACACCCTCTGCATAAGATGACGTGTTGAACTGTCCACTGTTTACTGTGCTGCTGGGTACTCCCGTATGCCACTGCATCCCATCACTAGATGCCATCTCCCCCTGACTCACACTGTATCCTGTATGAGCAACTGTATCCTCCTGTGCACTCAACCTGCTACTATCATCTGCGCTTGGATCCCATATAGTTGTTTCTAGACACATGCTATGGTCATCCTGAATACTAAAGAGTGCATCCTCATCAATGCAATCCGATCCTGGGAGTAAGTGCTCCATCCAACTGTCAGCCTCTGCAATCTGCTCAACCAATGGAGTCTCCAATAGCTGTGACTCCATCTCCTCTGGTTGACCCGTATGTGTGAGGTCAACTCCCTATACCTCCTGTACCTCCTCCTGGATCTGTGGGTCTACCTGCCCATGGTGTGCATCCCTCACACTAGGCTCATCCATCATACCTGACGTGCCACTGATCTCCTCATGTGACGTGGCTATCATGGGTGTCTGAACAGGTGACAGATGTGTCATGGCCCCCATAGGAAGCTCATCATCCCTAGGTGCTAACACGTGTGACTCCTCACTAGTGTCACCACTCTGCTGAGGCGTAAGGTCATCAATGGTATGTGACATGTCTACTGAGACACTAGGGCTATCGTCATGTCCATCCAGCTGCCTATCCACTACACAAGGGTCATCATCCTCTTCAAGCGTGCAAGCATCGCTAGCCTCTGTGCAAGAGTCATCCTCACTATCCTCTGAGGTAGAGTCACTATCACTAGCCTCTGTGCAAGAGTCACTGTCATCATCCGAATGCTCTGAATCAACATCTATCGCTCCATCCACACACACCTCATCATCACTGTCATGACATGCCTCAATAATGCGCTCTTGATCCTTACCCCTGCACCTATGATCTGGTTCCCACGGCCCCTTGCAACTGTGGCAAGGTTGTATGCTCCTACTGGGTGTGGGGTTTCTCTGTTCTTCCCACCATCTAGCTGCTTCTTTTCTCTTTTTATCTGCTATGATGATCCCCTCTAAAATATCCCATTTGCTCCAATGGGGATTTCTATAGGCTACATATTGTGGGAAGGTTATTATAGCCTCAGTTTCCTTGCTAAGGTCATGAAACGTGATCTCCAAACATGATATCTCAAAGGATATCATATCCATGTCCTTCCAACTATCCATAAAGACCCTTCAGGTTTGCAGGATTTAAGCTCGGATACCACTGTAATGATCCCAAGCCATTTTGCAAGGATCATCACTGTTTTGGTGTCTTTTTAAAACTTTTTGTTGGTTGTGGTATTTTGTCAAACAGTTTGTTGGTCTATTTGTTTACTTGTGTTTACTTGCTGAATGGCCTCTTGATTTCGGCCTTAGGGTTTACTGATGTGTTTATAGGTGTGTATGTAGCAAATAACAAGAATAAACAACCACGGAACATACCTCAACCATATGCAATATGATAGACAAGCCAAAACATCTCAAATCTTCTTTTATTCATAAGATAGAAGAACCTGCTACAATGAAGATGCCGATCTGGAATGCTCAACAGATGGCCAATAAGATAGACATTAGAGCTGCTACAAAATGCTCCCGACAATACAAAATAAGCCTCCAAAGGATGGATATAAGACGAAGACCAATGCCAAGTGCCAAACCCCTCAAGCTGGAAGATGCCACGCCCTGTTGCAGTGTTGAAGCTCCTCAATATTTCGGCCCTACTGTCAAATATGTCCAATCACCCCTAGAAAGATGCCAACTGATAGATCGACCAACTGTAAGGACAACCCAGGTGTCGAAATCTCCAAATCCACTCTCAAACCCTGTAGATCTGAAGCTCCTCCACTAAATGGTGCACCCCATTGGATGACTGAAGCCCTAGATAATTCAGCCTTGCTGAAGGAGGCCTCCAAATGCTCTAAAACTCTCCAGAAATATAGATCGGGACACTGCAAGTCACTAGGTGAAGTCTCAGGGTCAGATCTAAAGTGTAACTCCTCCAAACTGACTAGATCTGAATCTCAGAAACGCTCTCCTTCTCTTCAATTCGTCCCAATGCTCTAGCAAATCATCTGTACCATAAACTCTCTTAGAAAGCACTAGGAATGATGGTGAAGACCCTGGAAGAAGAACCCAAGTGATGGAATCTCCAAAAACCCTGCCAATCTCCTACAACGAATCTCTCTTCAAGGATGGTGCGCCCCTCTTGCTAGAAACCCTCAACTGGTGCGCCCTCTCTCTATCTGCACATGAAACTGATGTAGAATCCCCCTGCAACTGAGTAGATCTGGAACTAGAATGGTGTGGGAGAGTATTGCATCTCCGAGACCAAGCTTGGGACAAGCTAGGTGGAATCTTTCACCACCGAATCGTCCTCTAGGGTTTGTTATGTCAAAACCCTCAAAACCCCCAATGCTGGGCTCACTAGCTAAAAGCCAGATATCAAAAGATAAACATACATGAATGCATGAGTAGAGGCCCTTGCCTTTCCTTTATACTTTTGGCTCCCCTTGTCCCTCCAAAGTGACTTTCATTTTATTAATATTTAATTAATTAATTAATTAATTAACCTTTTTACCTCTAAAAAGCTCCTTTTCTCTCCTTGTGGCTTCCTTGGCCACTGAAAGTCACTTCTAGCCATCCCATCCTGTAGTGTTGCTTCTCTCGATTCCAATGAGCTATTACACTGAGAGGTTCCTCCAAGTAATGTGCCCAAAATGACCTCTTCAGTGATTTCAATTAACTTATAGCTCAAAATAGTCAAAATCATGGATATCGTCGGAATGCAACGAAACCAAAGCCAACCTGTGCAGAATGGCTCATGATGATGGAATATGATCATCAATGCAAGCTGGACCCCGCAATGCCTTTCAAATAACATCCATCTGGCTACTTTGGTCATCATAAATCTCTGCACTGTGATGATGTCCCAAAGTGGGGACATTACAAAGACACCAAGAAAATATTCCAACTTGAACAATTTCAATATCTCTCAAAATCATGCATATCAATGAAAGTATTTTATTTCTCCAATGCAAATTTGGATTAGTGTCTTATCAATGGGTTATGGAGTCTTCTTGTTTTAGGTTAGGTCTACCACTTCTCTAGGGGTGTAAGCGCTTTTACTCCCTAGAGAAAGTAGATCTAACATGGTAAGTCTAGGAGGGTGTAATCCCTTTTACTCCTCCTAACAACCTTTGCAATGGCTTATTCAATAAACAATAATGATAAACTTGGTGGAGGGTGTATGTCCTTATACTCCTCCAAGGATTTTAGCTAATAACAACCTTGAAACAAGAAAGAAAGAACTAACAAAATGTAGACATTTCTTACCAATTCCAAGAAGCATGCAAGATAAACCCCTATCTACCAAGATAATTTCATCACCATAGCAAAAGAATAGCTTCCAAGAGATAGCACGCCACTTAGCTCCACTAGACAGGTATAAACCATAGCATTTAAGAGAGATGAAATTTGCTTAGGAGGGGCAAAAATTTCAGCCAACTAGTTCTTCTCGAGTGAGAGAGTTATGATAAAAATGAAATGATCCAAGCCTCTATTTATACTAGGCTTCTAAAAAGTGTTTGTCCACATAACATTAGGGTAAACCACAAAACAAGGGGGTCGTCCCCCTTACGTTTGCCCCTTTACATCATAAAATTGATTTTTACACAAATTAAACCCTAAAAGATGACGTCATGTCCTAATTGGGTGACGTCTTGGTACTTTTGGCAAGTCGTTGAGCATAAGGAGGAAGTCGTTGGGCCTCAAAAGGCCATATCTCCATAGTACAAGGGGTTCTCTCCATCAAGGCATGCCATCTCTCCATCAAGTCATCACCACCATCACAATCCCTAGCCCCAAATCATGACATCAAACCCTAGAAGTATGGTGTAAGGCCTCCAAAAGCAAAGTAAAACAGGGTAAAGAGCATAATTTCCAAGCAGACGCTCTATAATCAAAAGCAGTTTTAAATGAAACATATTAAAATGCCTCAAGTATTAAAGTGACACTTACCACAATACCTGACTTGTACCTCATGGAGCAAGACCCATTGTCTTCTGAAAACAAGCTGATGTGGTGAATGGCATTGTGACGAGATGAAGAAGTGTGGTGGTGAAGTGGGTTTCCATATGTGTAAGTGGACATCATGGGTCGATCTATCCCTCGACACTCCATATCTGCAACTTGTGGGCCTTGCGACACCATCTCCTTAGTTATCCCTAGAAATGGGGGATAACAGGGTGTAATCTCTTTTACTCCCTAGAAAAAACAAAACCTAGCAAGGTAAATCTACAAGGGTGTAAGCCCTTTTAATCCTTGTAGAAACCTTTTCAAAATAGCTTATTCAATGACAATAATGATAGACCTTGGTGGAGGGTGTATTCCCTTATATGCCTCCAAGAGTTTAACAAAATTAACCTTGCAACCAAGAAGAAACAACACAATAGCATAGATTCCTTACCTAGTTCAATAGATAGCAAGAAAAACCCTCTTTTACCAAGAATATTCCACCACAATAGCAAGAACAAAGAATCCAAGAGATAACACCTATCTTATTTCTCTAATAAACAAGTAGTAGCATCCACAAAGCATCAAAAAGAGATAGTACGCCTTGCCCAAGTAGGGAAAAAATTTCTGCCAACAAATATGTAATTCTCAAGTGAGTTATGTTAAAATGACAATGAGGTGACCTCTATTTATATGAGGTCACCTAAAACCCATTTGTCCACTTCTAAAATTTCAACAATAAATTAAGGAGGCCAACCTCCTCTATTTTTCCTTTACAACTTAAAATTAGAAAATGAATAAAGTAAAATCCCTTTTTAGGGGTGATGCTTGCCCTAAAGGGTGGTGGCGCTAGGTCTCCAAGAGAGACATTTTGGCCTTTGATGAAGAACGTTGGGCTTCCAAAAGCCATGTGCCAAGTGCTCTAGTGCATGCCAGGTGTCTCTCTCTCCATCAAACCAAGCCACATCACCATCAACCATGAGAACCCCATCAAAAACCCTAAGCCCATGTGACGTCTAGGGCATAAAGTGTGACATTTTAGGACTTCCAAGGCCAACTTTGGGAAAATTGGTTGGGCCTAACATGGGAGGAAGAATGTTGCCAACTCGCTCTTTTTCCAACTACAAAACCTCTGGCTTTTAGCCCCTTCTTCCCATGAAACGAGGTACAAGCCCTTCTTAGGATCGATAATCCCAGAAACCCAAAAGATGAGGAAATGGAAGGGAAGAAGACTGGAAAACGACAAGTATGTGTGGGAATGGTATGATGACCCTTCAAGGAGACCCCCTAGTAGCAACCCTTTTCCTGAGGGTGACCCACTTACTAGGAAAACTTGTCAACCACCAAGGTGAAATGAGGCAAAAGGTATAATTTCCAAGCAAACGTTTTCATAATCAAGAAATGACTCTTTGCAACATGTTCAAATGCTTCAAATATCAAAATGGCACTTACCACGACACCAGACTTGTTACCTCATGAAGCAAGACCTGTTTTCCTCTGTGGGCCATGTTGGTTTGCTAGACGTTGTTGTTGTCAATCAAATGGTGATGTGTGGTAAGAAGAGGGGCTATGCCTACTCATCTGGCTCTCGACACTCCATGTCTTCAACCTGTGGGCCTCAAGACATCATCTCCTTAGTTACCCCTTGCCCCGGGGGGTAATGGGGATCAATATTGGATACTTCTATGCATTACAATATTGAACTTCGTCATTAAATTTCTCTAGAAATTACGTACATTTGCATGCACCCTAACCCGATCATGCCATCTCTTATCTTCATATGTTTTAGGTGTGGAGAGTTGATCCATATAGTTAGTAAATGAGAATTGATAAAAATATTTTTAGAATGCATCGATTCTATTCTTTATGGATTTCTTGTT
The DNA here is from genome assembly GCA_032191745.1 of Picea mariana. NCBI lineage: Eukaryota > Viridiplantae > Streptophyta > Pinopsida > Pinales > Pinaceae > Picea > Picea mariana. The sequence continues at coordinate 25,619 of JASDQU011179621.1, read as the reverse complement.
GTATTTTCTATGAAAATAGATAGTAGATAGATTTTGGGCTATAACAAAATGTACTTTATATTATAAATGCCATCATGGAAACTAGATTGTATTGTTGTAAGAATTTCCTTATGAGTTTAAGCAAATGGAACAATAATTTCAAATTTTAACCAAATATTAAAATTTAAGATTACCTAAAGAAACCTAACTATTATAGGAATGTTTATGGTACTAGTTTACCTTTTTATTTCATTGGATTGATAATACAACCTTGATTGAAATGCTAGTCCCCTCCAAGGTGTTTTCTTTGGTGCCATATCGTCCAAAAAATTGAATGTTTGGCACCATGGCATTTTACACTAAAGCCTTCAAGTGGTTGGGTAAATATATATACTATATGCATTTAGATGGTCACCCCCCTTGGATATGTTAATTACAAACCCTTATTATCATGCTTTATTTTCATAGTGTCTTCATTATATAGTCTTCTATTTATCTTGAAGCCAAAGCAACACTTTAAACATGGAAATAGTTTGCATCTCAATATCTCTTGTTGCCATGTGAAAGCACGTTATTTGTGGAATCATGTAAGTCAACAACAATATTGTTTTTTCTTCAAGAATTAACCACACTTCCTAGATTTCTCCATAGACCTCTTGATCTGCTAGGCATGCATCATGTAGCCCTTTCAAGAAATTTCTAGAGTGTTAGAAGTCCTTTGGCAAGCTTTAATGATTAAAGTTGCTTTCTCATGATAAGTGTTCAAATTGTGAGTCGTGAACATTATCTTAACTTGTTTTCTTTTGATTTACAGTTCGTTGGATAAGGGTCAACCTTACATCTTTCGAGTAGGTTCTGGCCAGGTGAGCTCAAGAAGATCTGCGCTATTTTCTATATTGTTTGCAACTTTTCTATTGATTGAGAATAGACATTGTGAATAAACTATGAATATACATATACGTCTTTACAAAAAGTGGGAAGCTTGAGAATCAATCACGAGGGTCATATTAGGCTTCTTTTCTCAATGTTTTGAACCTTTTGTGTCTTCGTATTTATTAGATGATGATGCATACGTTCAAAACAATTTTAGGCAGTTTGCTTGATTGTGTATTATGGGTCCATGCATGATCTAGTTATCCTTATTGAAAAGATCATGCAATTATATAAGTCCTACCAACTAGCTCAATCACCTTTGCAAATTAATATTTGTAGCAAAAGTGACTATCTCTAACTATACTCTAAGCAATGCATGAGTTGCATATCCTTCGCTTTAGATTGTTGGCAGCCCATTGCCATTCAAATAGAAGTGGCCATTGTCTTGGATTCATTCCAATGTGTTAGCTCACAAACTAGCACCTTAGATTAGTGTCCAAAATATTGGTACTAACCTATGCGCAATTAAGAGGAAGGTTAATGTCACCTCACCAATCTTCTTCACACTTTAGGTTGGCTCTTCTCCAATTCAAGGGGGGCTTCCTTTGGGTAGGATTGCTAAATCTTAGGCAATAAGGGCTCAAGGTGAAATGAAGAGTGACTTTAGGAAGCAAGTGTTGTAGTATATGTTTAAAAAGAAATGATGGGAGGATCAAGATTAGTGTCAAGTCCATTGGGCAAGTGGAGTCAAAAATAAATTACCAAGGACAATAGCTATGGGATTGAAAGTGAACATATAAGGGATCTACAAACCATTTATCTTGCTGCCCACTGTTGCCGTCCTAATACACACCTACAAACGTGGAGAATTCTCCAACCCACTTGGTGTGTCCTTAGAGGCACAAACCTGAATCCAGACCCATTGTCACCTCAATCTGGACTCCTTCCATCTAGGCTCACCCCTTGCATTTTCTAAGTGACTTTTATGTTTTAGTCTTGTTTTCTGTGGTTAAAATTATTGTATTCTAATTCTTAAACCTTTTATGCTACCAATTTGGTTGGAGTGATTGTGATGTTTGTTACTGTAAATAGGTGATCAAGGGTCTCGATGAAGGCCTTTTGAGCATGAAAGTTGGTGGAAAACGTCGCTTGTACATTCCTGGGCCTGTAAGTACTTTGTATTGATTTATTAATCTTTTGTTTTTCTAGAAATGCTTCTATTAAAGTCTTTTCTTTAACTTTTGGTGTTGACATCAAATAATATTTCCATTGTGCCAAAAATAGTGTATATTGCGTTTTTTACTTTTACTTTTTAATTTTCCTAAACAACAAGCTTGTTCTTCTGTTCCCGTGAATGTAATGGGAAGTTTCTTGTAATTTAAATCACATAACAAAATCATGTAACTTTATCGTTTTTATATTTTGTTGCATTATTCGTTATTCAAATGGAAACTTTGTTAATATAAACTAGGTTGTTCAACACATATTTACCTAGCGGTTACCAGTTTAAACTTCAGATTACTAACATTGAAACAAAGTAATAGGTATATACCTACACAAGATTAAATGAATAGAAAATTCACGCGACAAAAAGAGTGGTAATATATTTATTAATCAACACTACAGTATAAATACATATGACATAAAATTGACTAATAAAATGAAGATGTGAAGCATATACTAGCAACAGTCCTCCATTTGTGATGATAATTTATTTTAAAATATGGGGCGTCTTATACTCATCGAGATTGTATGTACATGATGAGTTTTTATTTTTCTTTGTGAGGGATGGGCGAAAGGGTGGGAATGGGGCACCTATTACACCCACAGCGACTTAATGTTGCAAATATCAATTCAGGGAATATATAATCGAGGGTTTAGAAAGAAAATTACTGAAAATATCAGGGAAAATATTGAAAAATGTCTTGGAAAACATAAAATCGAACCTTAGAAATTTGAAAAATCTTGGAAATACCAACAACTTGAAACCAGAGAAAAATAAAGTGAAATCGGAGTAATTTTGAACACTTATAAGACGCTCCAATGATGAACTTTTGAATAAATTTTATGACCCACTTATAAAACTCATAAAACAACTTATATACTTTATAAGTAAATCATAATTTTATCAACCATGTGTATAATTACAATGTCAAGAAAATAGTGGCAACTTGAATGAAAAAAGAGACTAGAAGACAAAATATGACTATCAATGTTTCCTCTTGAGTTTCTTGTTTACTCAAAAAATTACGTCAACTGCTCGTCTTTTTTGTTGGAGTTGTGTCTGAAGAGGTACATTAGTATATGGGAGTGATGTTGCTACTGTTGCCAGCGTTGAAGATGCTGATAATGATAAAATTGGTACCTCAAACATCACACCTTGAACTCTTCTTTAATCTCCATCACATCACTTGGTTATCTTAGACATAATGCAATCTCCATCACATCACTTGGTTATCTTAGACATAATGCAATGAACCAATCTGGTTCATATAAAGAATATCTGTATAAATATGATAGTACACAATAATCCATTAAGGATAGTAAATATATTTAAATAAGTATGAATGATAAGATTATTGAAGATACAATGATAGTGTCGTATATATACAAGTCCTAAAAGCACTAATAGCAATTATTCATTAAGGGATGTGTCCCTTAATTAACTATTATTATTATTATTATTATTATTAATATTTATATATATTTTGTATGTTAACATAAGTTGTGTCACTTTTTTGTTTTTTAAGTTAATTTGTTCATTTTCTAATTTTATCCTAGGAAACTCCTCCTCCAAATACTCAACTTTTTCTTCTAAGCCACTACCTTCTCGTAAACTTCAAAATTGTTTGCTCTATTATGTGCATACTATTACCCCCCTAGGGGTAACTAAAGGAGATCATTCTTCATGATCTAAATTGTAGACAATGGTCCTAGAGATAATGATCGGAATTTTCCACGGACAACATCCCCTTAGATGCCTCTTCCTCATCATCACTCAGCGCATTCACTTGATCAACATATTCATTCGATGATGGTGGTCCAACACACATGAGGTACATTAGCCATTGTTTCATACAAAGTGTTTACATTTAATGTATTGGAAATTTAGGTAAGGATCATGGATTAAAGTCAGATAATGAATCAATGCTCTTTGCCTTGTTTCACCTTAGTGGCCATCATATGTATTCTAGTCAAGTGTTGTTACTCTTGGGGAAAGGGGGTACTATTGAGAGGCCTTGATAGGGGTAACATACCCATTGTTAGAATGTGCTTGTTTTACCATAGACAATATCACTATTGTCACCCAACCATAGGCCGAAGCCACCCTCCGAGCACATTAACCTTGACAAAGAATCATTCCAGAAGCAAACCCTAGGCTAGATAGCCAAACAAAGGGTAGCGCACCCTTCTCCAAGGATAGCGCATCAAACAAGAGCTGATCAGATAGTCCAAACCATAACCAAGAGATAGTCCAAGCCAAAACCGAAATATGCTAGTTGCAACAGCTACAACGGCAACTCTCCTCCAGACTTGCGCACAAATTGGCCAACTGCAGTGCGCACAAGTGCTGCTTTTGCAGTTCTGAGAATGCCTACCAGAATGAAGACTGACCTCCTGTATTTATACTAAATCTGGCAGACTACCTAGGCTGACTTCTTATTCTAGGTACTAATTCTTTAGTATATATTATTTCCTTTAGCCGACTTCTTCTCTTGGAGACTAATAACCTAATACAAGTCATTCCCTTGAGCCGACTTGTCTTCTAGGGTTATTAACCAATCAATTAGGGTTTCTTCTTACTTCTCGAAATATTCTATTCTCTTCAAGTTTATACGTGGAGGTAAATACCTCCCACAACTACCATAATATCAACACTCCCTCCTAGCTAGGGAGGTATTTGAAGGTAATGGTCTTGAGCACAAACATACCATTTACCCGATAGCATCAACATAGTCGTATAGACTATCTCATGACTAGATCATGAGCACCATCATCACTATCAGTGTCATCAGCTGCATCATCTCTCGAAACCATACTCCCTCTGAGTAATCAGACATGATGCTGGATAAGTCACTCACACCACAGAGTGACACAAGAGCCATTCTTCTAATCTAGACATATGTCCTAGAAGAATAAATGTTCTGAACCATTTTTCGTTTGGGAAATCTCCATCCTTTAATCATCCATCTAGTTGATAATCATTTCCAACACTACTGATAGTCTTCAAGGCAATCAAAACAATATCATTCAATAGAACACAATTGTGTCTATCCATAGTAGTACACAACTACAATCCAGTTGTACACTACCACACCAAGTAGCACACAAATACTTGATCTGTGACGTATAGTCACAATCAGTGGAACACATCCACCACAGTAGCATACATCTAATGTCTAGAGACATACAGTCTCCATAACAATCATTTGATATCAACCTGCACAGAAAACATTGTTATGATATAAACTGAATCATCTGGGCCATTCTTCCACTCACATCTGTGAGATCTTGGAAGAGCATCTGCCTTTAGAATGTAAAACATCAATGATGAGCTATCTGGACTATTCTTCTCAAGCAAGGAAGAATAATTGTCCTGATTTCTGAACCTGGAACATTCCCCATTGTAGGCCATTCCTCCGGCACTAAACAAAGTGCAACCTGGAGAGAATGAGTCTGCCCTAGGGAATGTCTGTCCTTGATTGTTGAACCTAGACCATTCACCTATCTGGGCCATTCCTCTGGCACTAAACAAAGTGCAACCTGGATAGAATGAATCTACCCTAGGGAATGACTGTCCTGCACCAACCTCCAAAATGGACCATTCTTTGAAACTGCTCACAACTATGAGCTTCGAAAGAATGATTGTTCGGTGAGGTAGACCAGTCTTCTTGAGTAACCCTCAAGAAGAGAGACTGTCCTAGACCATTCCCCATGTTAACCACAATGGGAAATCGTTGTCTATGGTACATCAACAATCCATCGAACCATTTTCATTCTAAAAATGACCGTTCGATCTGGACCATTTTCCGAACTGAAAAATGATTGTCCATAAATCAATAGCACATCAGTGCTCCCTCCCAACCTGGGAATCATCTCTTCCTTTTTCAATAAGGAAGTCGTCTCCACGAGCTTCAGCTTGAGTACACAAACTCTTTTGTCTTGGACAGAGGCTTTACCAAAATGTCTGCTTATTTGCTCATCTGTGGAGATATATATTTGAGAACCACTTTCTCTTTTATGGACTTCATCACGGAGAGTGTAATGCTTTATCTCAATGTACTTCGGTCTTTCTGGAACACTGGTATTCTCTGAAGGCTTCATATAGCTCTGATCAATCATTGTTGGATTCATCTTTTGTTTCCTGCTAGCTCATGACATCGTGGAAAGGGTCAAACTGGAACATATCCAAGTGGTACTTCTTCTGCCATCATGAGGGTCTATCATGGATTAGCAATCCATCATCCTGAGCTTCTGAGTAACCATTCTAATACAGTATCTCTGTTATAGAAAGTTTTTCACCACACTTTTACTATGCATTGGAGGCTCTCTACCAAGTTGTCTTCTTCCATCTGCATACAAGAGTCTCCTTATGGTATGCCTCAAAACCTTTAGGTTGCTATACACTTTTTTGTTTGATTACTCTGTTGAGGAGAACAATCCTTACATTTGTCTGATGTGAACTCCAACCCATCAATATTGCGAACGATATAATGGCTCATGCAGAGGTATGTTTGGTTTACTGGAATGAACAATCATCATAGTCTTCTCCCTCCATCTGGGAGAACCTCTAGTTCTAGATCTTGCAATGCTTTCATTCATAAGTTTTCCATACACTGTTCTATGTCACAATTTTCAGTTCCTCTGCTTGATTGCTTTTAGTGAGTTCATGTCAGGCTGGTAGTCTTGTGATTCTTGATACACTGAATGGATTTTTTGTCTTTTCTTTTTCTCTTGGAATCTTCATGTTCTTCCTCATATTTCTCTTTAGCTCTTGAGTTCATGGAGTTTTCTATAGATTTCATGCCTTGAAGATTCCGCCTTCTTCCTTTCATCATAGGATCATGGATGTGGATGGACAACCAGGGATACTTTGAGGCTTCTTTTCGAAGAAGACTTATTCTAAAGTCAAACTGAACACGTATTGCTTTTCATGGCTGCTACCATGGATATATACTTCATCATCTTCAATGGATCATAGGATTAGCTCCCTCCTAATCCTTGCTTCATGTATGAGTGCATGTTTTTCTTTTGGGAGTATATAATCAGCTCCCTCCATCTAACATAATCCACGCTTCCGTCTGCATCCTTATTGCCTTCTACAAGGTGTCATAAGTCTTTCTCCAATTTCCTCTTGATTGTTGACTTCTTTCTGTATTTACTTCTTCTAGGTTTCTTCAAGATTGATTCTTATCTCAGCTTATCTCGCAACTGTTACTTATGTAATAACTGCCACATGAATTGTTTGATGTACTTCATCCTTTCATGTGCATTGTCTGACTTGTAGTCATAATGATAGCAATCCTTATCTTGTTGTTCTTCCATAGGTATAGTTTTTCTTTGAACATGTTATCTTCTAAGAAATGGATATGCAAGATATGTACAAAAGATATGGTATATACAAGAATTATGAAGAGTATTGTTACCTTGCCTTAGAAGAAGAAGTCTGTTTTGTCTTGCTTGGATTTCTTTGAGGGTTCCCTTTCTTTGAGGGTTCCCTTTCTTTGGCAACTGATGCTTTGTGTGTTTCGTTCCTTTTCTTTAACTCGGGACAATGATTCTTGTAGTGACCATACTTTCGACAATTGAAGCATTATATTCTTGACATATCTTTATCTTGATTTGGTTTCATTCTGGAGCCAAACTTCTTTTTGTTAAGGTTTAAGTTATTATTGAGTTTCATTTCATTTCACTAGATAACAATAGCATAGATAGGATCACTGAGAAATACACAGTCACAAGAGACACATCATTTATCCCAGGAAACCCTCATGGGGGAGAAAACCAAGCAAAAACTTACTTAATATAGATAACCAATACAATGTCAAGAGATAACTCAAACAAATACAGAAAGTCCTCTCCAAGAAGTGTGCCTCTCTCTCTCTCTCTTCTTCTTCTCCAACTGCAGCTCCAAACTTGCGCTTTGATGAACAAGTGAGTGTGTGTACAAATGAGGCGCTAGCCTCCCTTATTTATACAATCTGGCAGGCGTTGAACTGAGGTGTCTTCACTGGCAGGGTCGACTTCTTAATCTAGGTGGTTATAACCACTTTAATATATTCTAGGGCCGACTTCTCATTGAGCCTATTACAATTAGGGTTTGACCAATCCGCAAAAGGGGATTTGGTCATTTATAATTTAATGTCCCCACTTTGGGACATCATCACAGTGCAGAGGTTTATGATGACTAGAGTAGCTAGATGGATGTTATAGCGAGTACAGGGGTTATTGAGAGGCATTGTGGGGTCCAGCTTGCATTTCTCATCATATTCCATCATTATGAGCCATTCCGCACAGGTTGGCTTTGGTTCCATTGCATTCTGACGATTTCCATGATTTTGACTATTTTGAGCTATAAGCTAATTGAATTCACTGAAGAGGTCATTGTGGGCACATTACTTGGAGGAACCTCTCAGTGTAATAGCTCATTGGAATCAGGAGAAGCAACACTACAGGATGGGATGGTGAGAAGTGACTTTCAGTGTCCAGGGAAGCCACAAGGAGAGATAAGGTGTTTTTCAGAGGTAAAAAGGTTAATTAATTAATTAAAGTGATTTAATTAATTAATTAAATATTAATAAAATGAAAGTCACTTTGGAGGGACAAGGAGAGCAAAAAGTATAAAGGAAAGGCAAGGGCCTCTACTCGTGGATTCATGTATGATTATCTTTTGATATCTGGCTTTTAGCTAGTGAGCCCAGCATTGGGGGATTTGAGGGTTTTAACTAAACAAACCCTAGAGGACGATTCAGTGGTGAAAGATTCCACCTAGCTTGTCCCAAGCTTGGTCTTGGAGATGCATTACTCTCCCACACCATTCTAGTTCCAGATCTACTCAATTGCAGGATGATTCTACATCAGTTGCAGGGGTAGAGAGAGAGAGGGCGCACCAGTTAGGGTTTCCAGCAAGGGGGGCGCACCACCCATTGAGAGAGGATTTGTCCTAGCTGAGGAGGAGTGATTTTGGGAATTCCAAGTATTGGGTTTCCTTTGCATGTGTCATAGCATCATTCTTGGTTGTTTCCGAAGGCACTTCAGTGGAGGATTCATTTGTATTGACAGTGGGACGATTTCCCAAGAGGAGGGCGCACCATTATTTGGAGGGTAGCTAGATCTAAGGATCTAACCGGTATTTGGCCTAGTTGAGCACTTGGGTTTTCATTGTCGTGCTCTGATCTATCATTCTAGTGGATTAGTGGAGTTGTTGGAGGTCTCTAGGAGAGAGGTTGAATTATTAGGGTTTCAGCCATCCAGGAGGGCACACCATACATTGGAGGAGGTTCAGATCCATATGGTTTGAGAGGGATCTTGGAGATTCGGGCACCTGGGTTGTTCTTGCCATCACCTGATCTATTATTTGGCATCTTTCTTGGGGTGATTGGACACAATTGGCAGCAGGGCCGAATTGTTGAGGAGCTTCAGCTATCTAATAGGGCGTGGCACCTTCCAGTTTGGGGGTTTAGCATTCTTACGGCCCAGATCTACTTGTATTCAGTCTTCATGGTATATCGAGCCTTTGGAGGCTTATTGCAGTCTTCTATTGGAGCATATTGTAGTAGCTCTATTGTCTATCTTCTTAGCCATCTGTTGAGCATTCCAGATCGATATCTTCATTGTACTAGGTTTCTCTATTTCATGAATAAAAGCATATTTGAGATGTTTTGGCTTGTCTATCATATTGCATATGGTTGAGGTATGTTCCATGGTTATATCTTCTTGTTTATTGCTGCAAACAATCATATAAACACATCAGTAAACCCTAAGGCCGAAATCAAGAGGCCATTGAGCAAGTAAATACATCTAAACAAGTAGGCCAACAAAGTGTTTGATGAAATACCACAACCAAAAAAAGATTTAAAAAGACACCAAAATTGTGATGATCCTGGCATAATGGCATGGGATCATTACAGTGGTATCAGAGCTTAGATTCCTGCCAGCCCGTGGGAATTAGCACATGCATGCAAAGCCATAGAGGGGTCTTCCATAAGAGGATGGATATTGTGGATTTTACTAGAGAGACTATATGTAGTAGATGGGAATACTACTACGAACTTAGTGAGGAAACTAGGGCCCTAATAACCTTCCAACAATATTTATCCTTGAAATATCCTAGGTGGAGCACAGATGAGATGGCATTCCAGGTCAAACAAGCAGAGGAATACATGGCCACAATAGCTAGATGGAGGGAAGCATAGAGAAACCCCACACTCATTAGGAGCACGCAACTTTGCTACAGTTGCAAGGTGCCTTGGGAACCAGATCATAGGTGTAGGGGTAAGGGTAAGAAGCATATCATTAAGGTTCACTATGACAGTGATGATGAGGTGTGTGTGGATGGAGAGATAGATACTCTTTTGGAGCAGTCTGATGATGATAGTGACTCTTGCACAGAGGCTAGTGATAGTGACTCTTGCACAGAGGTTGATGATTCTAGCACACTTGAGGAGGATAGTGACCCTTGCACGTTGGAGGGGCAGTTGGATGGACAGGACGATAGCACTAGTGTATCATCAGACATATCACAGACCATTGATGACCTTACACCTCAGCAGAGTGGTGACCCTAGTGAGGATTCACACGTGTTAGCACCTAGAGATGATGAGCTTCCTATGATGGTCGTGACACATATGTCATCCTTCCAGACACCCCTGATAGCCACGTCACATGAGAAGGTCAGTGGCACGTCAGATATGATTGAGGAGCTTTGTGTGAGGGATGCACGACATGGACACATGGATCCACAGATCCAAGGAGAGACATATGACGTGCAGACAATTGATCTTACATTCACACACTAGCATGAGGAGATTGAGTCACAGATTTTAGAGAAGATTGTGGAGATCGATAGGGTGATGGAGCATTTACTTTCAAGATCGGCCTGCATTGATGAGGATGCACTCTTTATTGGTCAAGACGACCACGGCACGTGTCTGGATACATCTACATGGGATCCAGGTGCAGATGATAGTAGCAAGTTGAGTGCATGAGAGGATACAGCTTCTCACACCGGATATAATAGGATTCAGAGGGAGCTAGCAGTTGAGGATGATGAGCAGTTACGTATGGGCAGACCCAGTGGCACAGTAGACCGCAAGCAATTCAACACTTTATATTCTACAGAGAGCGTTGTTGAGGATTTTAGTGATGGCAGTAGCCGTGAGAGGCATGATGTGGTACCTCAACGTGACTGTGATCATGAGTCACACCACTTGACAGGACAACTGAGAGTTAGTGAGGATATGATCATGGCAACCACCAGGCGCATTGATGACATGCATGCATTGATGGCCGATTGTTGTTGGAGGGCATCCATGGCACATGATAGTTCAGATGAGGCATTTTCCATAGATGACTTTCATACTCTCTTAGAGAGAATGTCTGTGATGAGGTCCGACTTCCAGCAGTTGTTGACAGACAAGGACTACCTATTGGGGATTGGCAAGATGTATCACTGAGCTTTGAGGGAGCAGGAGTTGGAGATGGACCGTCTCACTCAGGAGTTGGAGAGCACTCGAGGATTCTTGAGAGGCACACAGATAGCCCTTCAAGAATCAGAGTCTAGGTCAGATGAGTCTCTTGAGGAGATTCGTCAAAGATCCACTTCATCTGTCTTAGTGGACACTTAGATGTATCAGTCAGTCACGTTGATAGAGGATGTTGGTGATCTAGCAGAGGACCACCAGTTGATGGAGGACACTTCCATTTGGGTTCCGAGAGCGGTTGACCTCCATGTAGAGGGTGATCTAGTAGTATGACCAAGATCTATGATGCAGCATGAGTCTACGACATGAGTATGCCATAGCATACAATGATTAGTGATAGCTCACTGGTACATGCCGAGCTATATGGTGGGATTCAGAGGGGTGTACTGTCTTGCAGGGAGGAGACACACTCAGGGGAGTATGCAGAGGCCACTCCCTTGCAGCAGCATATGGTTATGAGATATCACCTTCACCATTTCAACAACTACGTGGGTGATAGGAGATGGAGGTTGGTTTACCAGCAGTTAGGGGAGTTACTTCTGGTTGTATCTGATGATTGTGGTTTACTGAGTGCTACAGGCGAGCAGTTATCAAGACTACAGGTAGACGTGCTCTTGGTCGAGTCCTTGGGATTGACCAAGGCAAGTGTTATTTTTCAGCCCTACAGTCAGCTACAAATGTCTCTGTTACCTTTTCTCGACACTTTTATCATGGACAACAACATGAGGAGAGAGAGACAGGGGCAAAGGGCATGGGGAGTGCCTAGGCCGAGGCCACCTGACATGAGTATCTTTACGGCATACAGCCGGATAGAGATGGATCGTCATAGGCAGCCAGTTGAGACTCAGTGTGTGATAGAGAGCATCATGGGCCAGGTGATAGCAGATGAGCTCAGAGGGCTTCTGATAGTGATTAGTCTCACACAGGAGCAGTGAGACGGGATTGGAAGTGATAAACTTTCAAGTTTTCCATGGGATCCGGGAGTCCGTTTTGTTAGCAGGATGTTCATGTTGACCCAGGTTGCGCCAGAGAGCCACACACTCCACCTTGGTTTGGTTTGGAGTGGGTCTGCAGGTACTTGTCCTATGGGGCGAGACCTTTTCTCCCGCTTGATCATCATGATAAGGCATGGAGATTTTTGGACAGGTACTTCTTCTACAGAGATATCTTCACTGATACAGTTTCTAGACAACAGGTCCAATAGTCACAGCTATTTCAGCTCGAGGACCCAGGAAAGGAGGATTCAGGATGTATGCCGAGGGCAGACAGTCATGGTCAGAGTAGTACAGGGCCAGCAGGGTGATCTTCGACATAGGTTAGCATGGGACCCAAGGATTGCAGGATTGAGAATTTCACTGACTAACAGGGGAGAGTGTACCATTGCAGGGGAAAGTTATTCTAACTTTCCATTGAGCTTTAGTATTGAGAGGAGCGCATCGCTTGCGGGTGTCTCACGGAGGTCTTGCAGCACCTCGTTCATGCATCAACATGAGCAGTTGATGGAGGCCGTATGGATCTTGGTAGAGACTTGGAAGATGGATTCGTTCCGAGATGAGGCCATGTGTCATATGCAGGAGACTTCCGAAGTTGATGTATTTCAGGATTATGCGTCCCAGGAGCTAGTAGTTCATGACTTGATATGGGACCCAGGGGGGTAGCATGTGTGATTGTTCATCTTTGGAGGGGTTCTACTATGTATCCCACAGGTGGACATGTGACCCTGGTATTATACTTGAGGGGATTCGATTATTGCTTGAGGACAAGCAATTTTCTAGCAGGGAGGACTGTAATGTCCCCACTTTGGGACATCATCACGGTGCAGAGGTTTATGATGGCTAGAGTAGCTAGATGGATGTTATAGCGAGTATATGGGTTATTGAGAGGCATTGTGGGGTCCAACTTGCATTTCTCATCATATTCCATCATTATGAGCCATTCCACACAGGTTGGCTTTGATTCCATTGCATTTTGACGATTTCCATGATTTTGACTATTTTGAGCTATAAGCTAATTGAATTCACTGAAGAGGTCATTGTGGGCACATTACTTGGAGGAACCTCTCAGTGTAATAGTGTTAATGTTTTATGCTGATATTATAGTTCTTTGCATTTCATAAAGATAAGAGCATAATAAGCACAAGATCACTGAGAAATACACATCCACAATAGACACAACATTTATCCTGGGAAACCCTCTAGGGGAAGAAAACCCAGCAAAAACTTCCTTATCATAAATAGCTTATCA
>JASDQU011179621.1:0-11720 GCA_032191745.1 Picea mariana | reverse complement strand
ATGACCAATCCGCAAAAGGGGATTTGGTCCTTATACAATTACCGACTTGGTTAATCCTCAATGGGGATTTAACCTAATAATAAAAATAATAATAATGACATGATTAATCCACAATGGGGATTTAATTCAATAACAAAATAGTAAGAATGCCCTTCGCAGTTACATTATTTCAACAAATAGCTCATTAGAATTGGGAGAAACAACACTACAGGATGGGATGGTGAGAAGTGACTTTCAGTGGCCAAGGAAGCCACAAGGAGAGATAAGGTGTTTTTCAGAGGTAAAAAGGTTAATTAATTAATTAAAGTGATTTAATTAATTAATTAAATATTAATAAATGAAAGTCACTTTGGAGGGACAAGGAGAGCAAAAAGTATAAAGGAAAGGCAAGGGCCTCTACTCATGGATTCATGTATGATTATCTTTTGATATCTGGCTTTTAGCTAGTGAGCCCAACATTGGGGGTTTTGAGGGTTTTGACTTAACAAACCCTAGAGGACGATTCGGTGGTGAAAGATTCCACCTAGCTTGTCCCAAGCTTGGTCTTGGAGATGCAATACTCTCCCACACCATTCTAGTTCCAGATCTACTCAGTTGCAGGAGGATTCTACATCAGTTGCAGGGGCAGAGAGAGAGAGGGCGCACTAGTTAGGGTTTCCAACAAAGGGGGTGCACCACCCATTGAGAGAGGATTCGTCCTAGCTGAGGAGTGATTTTGGGAATTCCAGGTATTGGGTTTCCTTTGCAGGTTTCATAACATCATTCTTGGTTGTTTCCGGAGGCACTTCAGTGGAGGATTCATTTGTATTGACAGTGGGACGATTTCCCAAGAGGAGGGCACACCATTATTTGGAGGGTAGCTAGATTTAAGGATCTAGCTGGTATTTGGCCTAGTTGAGCACTTGGGTTTTCATTGCCATGCTCCGATCTATCATTCTAGTGGATTGGTGGAGCTGTTGGAGGTCTCTAGGAGAGAGGCCGAATTATTAGGGTTTCAACCATCCAGGAGGGCACACCATACATTGGAGGAGGTTCAGATCCATATGGTTTGAGAGGGATCTTGGAGATTCGGGCACCTGGTTTATTCTTGCCATCACCCAATCTACTGTTTGGCATCTTTCTTGGGGTGATTGGACACAATTAGCAACAGGGCAGAATTGTTGAGGAGCTTCAGCTATCCAGCAGGACGTGGCACCTTCCAACTTGGGGGTTTAACATTCTTACGGCCCAGATCTACTTGTATTCAGTCTTCATGGTATATGCAGCCTTTGGAGGCTTATTGTAGTCTTCTATTGGAGCATTTTGTAGCAACTCTATTGTCTATCTTCTTAGCCATCTGTTGAGCATTCCAGATCGGCATCTTCATTGTAGCAGGTTTCTCTATTTCATGAATAAAAGCAGATTTGAGATGTTTTGGCTTGTCTATCATATTGCATATGGTTGAGGTATGTTCCATGGTTATATCTTCTTGTTTATTGCTGCAAACAATCATATAAACACATCAGTAAACCCTAAGGCAGAAATCAAGAGGCCATTGAGCAAGCAAATACATCTAAACAAGTAGGCCAACGAAGTGTTTGATGAAATACCACAACCAAAAAAAGATTTAAAAAGACACCAAAACCGTGATGATCCTGGCATAATGGCATGGGATCATTACATATAATACCCGACATGATCAATCCACAAAAGTGGATTGATCTAATGAATATTACATCAATAATAAATAGAATACTCTTTGCAGTTACAATATTTCAACACTCCCCCTTAACAAGAAGGGTATTCTACAACAACATCAGGCGAGAGAGAGGGCAGCATCATCAACAACATCTTGGAACACTGACTGGCATATCTATAAATCATCGGAAGTTTTTCTCATCATCAACATCATCATTCACAGCAAGGAGTTGGAATGGCATCATCATCCTCATCAACATGAGGCTAAGGTAACATCATCATCATCTTCAGTGTGAGGCTAAAGTAACATCATCATCTTCGGCATGAAAGATGAAATAACATCATCATCATCATAGTCATCTTCAACAAGGAGCTGAAGTGACATCATCATCATCATCTTTAGCAAGAAGTTGAAGTGGCATCATCATCATCATCTCCAGTAAGAAGTTGAAGTGGCATCATCATCATAAACTGCATCAACATGGAGTAGTATAACACTAATACATCATCATCATCAATAACAACACAAGGCTTATATAACATCAAAAGCAGCAATATCACAACACAAAGGTTGGAGCATCATCAACAACAATAACATCACAACACAAAGGCTGGAGCATCATCAACATCAACACTAGGCTGAGAGTATTCAGCACGATGCTGGCATCACAGCACGAAACTGGAAACACACCATCACAGCACGAGGCTGGCATGTCATCAACATGAGGCTGGCATCATAACATTTAAGCTGGCACATCATCACAACAATTAAGCTGGCAACAACAATTAAGATGGTATCTCAACACAACAATTAAGCTGGAATCTCAACACAACAATTAAGCTGGAATCACAACACAACAATTAAGTTGGAATCACAACACATCAATTAAGCTGGCATCAACAATTAAGCTAGAATCTCAACACAACAATTAAGCTGGCATCAACAATTAAGCCGGAATCTCAACACAACAATTAAGTTGACATCAACAATTAAGATGGAATCTCAACACAACAATTAAGCCGGAAGCACAACACTAGGCTGACATCTCAACACAACAATTAAGTTGGAAGCACAGCACTAGGCTGGCATCTCGACATAGCAATTAAGCTGGAAGCACAACACTAGGCTGGCATCTCAACACAACAATTAAGATGGAAGCACAACACTATGCTGGCATCTCCACACAACAATTAAGCTGGAAGCACAACACTAGGATGGCATCTTGACACGACAATTAAGCTGGAAGCACATAACTAGGCTGGCATATCAACACAACACTACTCCCCCTATCGAGGGAGGTCCTTTCGGACTATACCGAGCTTATCTCGAAAGTGCTCAAACTTTACACGAGATAGAGGCTTGGTCAACACATCGACAACCTGTTCATCCGTGCTAACATTTTGGAGCTTTATGGCTCCTCTCTGCACCATGTCATGGATGTAATGGTATCATATCCCTATGTGCTTCGACTTATCATGAAATACAGGATTCTCTGTCATCTTTATACATCTCTGGTTATCACATAGGATCGTGGTTGCTTCCATCTCTAGGTCGAATAGACCAGTGAACAACTTATAAAGCCATATGGATTCACAACTGGCAGAACACGCATCAATGTATTCTGCTTCCGCTGTACTGAGAGAAATGCTTGATTGCTTCTTACTATGCCATGAGATCATGGCTGATCCCAAACTGAAACAACATCCTGAAGTGCTCTTCCTGTCAGAGACAATTCCAGCCCAATCTGAATAAGTGTATCCACTTAGTGTGAAGTCATGATCTCCTTCATTAATTGAGACCACAATCTAACGTACCCTTAAGGTACCTCATCACATGTTTTGCAACAACTAGGTGAACATGTCTGGGTTCTACCGAAACTGACTCAAGCTATTCACAACAAAACATATATCTAGTCTAGTGTTCGTCAAATACATCAACGATCCAATGATCTGTTTATACAGCGTGGCATCAATCAATTCTGACGAAGTGTCGACCAACAGTTTCAACTTCGTTTCCATGGGTGTATTCATGGACTTGCACTCCAACATATCGAATCTCTTCAAGATTTCAACTGCATACTTCCCTTGGTTAAGGAAGATCCTTTCTGTGCTCTGCCAAACTTCAAGACCTAAGAGATAATGCATGTAGGTTTTCCATCAAACTCTATGGCGAGCTTCTTCTGCATCAACTGCATACTTCCCTTGGTTAAGGAAGATCCTTTCTGTGCTCTGCCAAACTTCAAGACCTAAGAGATAATGCATGTAGGTTTTCCATCAAACTCTATGGCGAGCTTCTTCTGCAATTTGTTATGAGCTTTTCTTCATCTTTGTCAGGGATACATCATCTACATCTAGTAGTAACATCACTGACTCATCATTCATAACCTAGAGATAAAGGTTGGAATCAACTTTACTCTTGGTAAAGCCCAAGCTCTTCAGGAAACTATCAATTCTGCCATATCAAGCTCTAGGAGCTTTCTTCAACACGTACAAAGATTCCTTCAACTGATAGACATGAGTCTTTCTATCTTCAATCTTCAAATTAAAGTTTGTCATTACATTGTACCAATCTGGTACACTTGTTCAGTTGCAACTCAGACAGCACAATCATGTGCTAGCTCTATGTGCTCTTTGCAAAGCACTATCTATCTTACTGCTTGAGAGTATGTCCTCTCCTCTTTTTGCAACTGTTCCTTCTGGAACTAGGACTCTGCACCTGCAACTGCTCTGAGGCTGAGAATGACTGCTTCATTCTCACTGTGCCTGCTAAAATCTGAGAGTAACGCCTCTTATTCTATCATGACAACAGTTTCTGTAATGTCCCCACTTTGGGACATCATCACAGTGTAGAGATGTATGATGACCAGAGTAGCTAGATGGATGCTATAGCGAGTACAGGGGTATTTGAGAGGCATTGTGGGGTCCAGCTTGCATTGATCATCATATTCCATCATTATGAGCCATTTCGCACAGGTTGGCTTTGGTTTCGTTGCATTCCGACGATTTCCATGATTTTGACTACTTTGAGCTATAAGTCAATGGAATTCACTGAAAAGGTCATTTTGGGCACATTACTTGGAGGAACCTCTCAGTGTAATAGCTCATTGGAATCACGAGGAGCAACACTATAGGATGGGATGGCTAGAAGTGACTTTCAGTGGCTAGGGAAGCCACAAGGAGAGATAAAGAGTTTTTCAAAGGTAAAAAGGTTAATTAATTAATTAATTAAATATTAATAAAATGAAAGTCACTTTGGAGGGACAAGGTGAGCCAAAAGTATAAAGGAAAGGCAAGGGCCTCTTCTCATTCATTCATGTATGTCTATCTTTTGATATCTGGCTTTTAGCTAGTGAGCCCAACATTGGGGGTTTTGACGGTTTTGACATAACAAACCCTAGAGGACGATTCGATGGTGAAAGATTCCACCTAGCTTGTCCCAAGCTTAGTCTCGGAGATGCAATACTCTCCCACACCATTCTAGTTCCAGATCTACTCAGTTGCAGGAGGATTCCGCATCATTTGCTTGTGCAGATAGAGAGAGGGCGCACCAGTTGGGGGTTTCCGGCAAGGGGGGCGCACCATTCATTGAGGAAGGATTCGTCCTAGCTGAGGAGAAGGGATTCCGGGAATTCCAGGTATTGAGTTTCCTTTGCAGGTGTCTTGGCATCATTCTTGGTGGTTTTCCGGAGTCTTTCAGTGGAGGATCGATTTGTATTGAGAGTGGGTCGTTTTCCCAAGAGGAGGGTGCACCATTATTTGGAGGGTAGCTAGATCTAAGGATCTAGCCGGTATTTTTATGATTTAATCACTTGGGTTCTCATTGCAACGTCCTGATCTATCATTGTGGAGAGTTTTGGAGCATTTGGAGGCCTCCTTCATCAGGGATGAATTATCTAGGGCTTCAGTCATCTAGTGGAACGCACCATTCAGTGGAGGAGTTCAGATCTACAGAGGTTGAGAGGGATCTTGGAGATTCGAGCACCTGGGTTGTTCTTACCATCACCCGATCTACTGTTTGGCATCTTTCTGGAGGTGATTGGACATCTTTGGCACCAGGGCCGAATTGTTGAGGAGCTTCAATTATCCAGCAGAGCTTGGCATCTTCCAGCAGTGAGGGGTTTGGCACTTAGCATTGGTCTTCATCTCTTATCCAGCATTTGGAGGCTTATTTTGTATTGTTGGGAGCATTTTGTAGCAGCTCATTCTTGTTGTCTATTGTCTATCATCTTGGCCATCTGTTGAGCATTCCAGATCGACAGCTCCATTGTAGCAAGTTCTTCTATTTTATGAATAAAGAAGATTTGTGATGTTTTGGCTTGTCTATCATATTGCATATGGTTGAGGTATGTTTCATGGTTGTCTATTCTTGTTATTTGCTGCATACACACATATAAACACAAGTAAACAAATAGATCAACAAACTATTTGACAAAATACCTCACTCTTAAAAGTTTCAAAAAGACACCAAAACCGTGATGATCCTTGCATAATGGCTTGGGATCATTACAGTGGTATCAGAGCTTAAATCCTGCAAACCTTAGGGGTCTTTATGGATAGTTGGAAGGACATGGATAGGATATCCTTTGAGATATCGTGTTTGAAGATCACATATGACAACCTTAGCAAGGAAATTAAGGCTATAATAACCTTCCCACAATATGCAACCTATAGAAATCCCCATTGGAGCAAATGGGATATTTTAGAGGGGATCATCATAGCAGATAAAAAGAGAAAAGAAGCAGCTAGATGGTGGGAAGAACAGAGAAATCCCACGCCCAGTAGGAGCACACAACCTTGCGACAATTGCAAGGCGCCGCGAGAACTAGATCATAGGTGCAGAGGTAAGGATCAGGAGCGCATTATTGAGGTGTGTCATAACCGTGATGATGAGGTGTGTGAGGATGGACCAATAGATGTGGATTTAGAGCAGTCGGATGATGACAGTGACTCTTGCACAGAGGCTGGTGATAGTGACTCTACCTCAGAGGATAGTGACAGTGACTCTTGCACGCTTGAGGAGGATGATGACCCTTGTATAGTGGATAGGCAGCGGGATAGACAGGATGATAGCACCAGTGTCTCAGCAGACATATCACATACCATTGAAGTCATCATGTCTCAGCAAAGTGGTGACACTAGTGAGGAGTCACACGTGTTAGCACCTCGAGATGATGAGCTTCCTATGGGGGCCGTGACACATCTGTCACCTGTTCAGACGCCCATGATAGCCACGTCACATGAGGAGATCAGTGGCACGTTAGGTATGATGGATGAGCCTAGTGTGTGGGATGCACACCATGGACAAATAGACCCACATATCCAGGAGGAGGTACAGGATGTACTGGCAGTTGACCTCACACATACAGGTCAGCCAGAGGAGATAGGGTCACAGCTATTGGAGACTCCAGTGGTTGAGTAGATTGTAGAGACTGACAGGTGGATGGAGCCCTTACTTCCAGGATCAGATTGCGTTGATGAGGGTGCACTCTTTAGTATTCAGGATGACCATAGCACGTGTCTGGATACATCTCTATGGGATCCAGGTGCAGATGGTAGTAGCAGGTTGAGTGCACAGGAGGATATGGCTCCTCATACAGGATACAGGGCGATTCAGGGGGAGATAGCATCTAGTGATGGGATGCAGTGGCATCCAGGAGCACCCAGCAACACAATAGACAGTAGACAGTTCAGCACATCATCTTATGCAGATAGTGTTTTTGGGGATTCTAGAGTTGGCACTAGCAGGACTGACACTAGTAGTGAGGGGTCTGAGATGGCACCTCAGTATGACCATGATCAGGAGTCACACCACTTAGCAGCACAGTTGAAAGTTAGTGAAGCTATGATCAGGGCAACCACTAGACATATTGATGACATGCATGCAGGGATGGCAGATTACTATTGGAGAGAATCAGTGGCACAGGGTAGCTCAGATGGATGATTTTCACACTCTCTGAGAGAGAGTGTCTATGATGAGGACTGACTACCAGCAGTTGTTGATAGACATGGACTACCTACTGGGGATTGGCGAGTTGTATCATAGGGCCCTAAGGGGGCAGGAGTTGGAGGTAGACCGACTCACTCGGGAGTTGGAGAGCACTCGAGGATTCTTGAGAGGCACACAGACCGCCCTTCAAGAATCAGAGTCTAGATCAGATGGGTCTCTTGAGGAGATTCGTCAGAGATTCACTTCATTTGTCTTAGTGGACACTCAGATGTATCAATCAGTCACATTGACAGAGGATGTTGATGATCTAGCAGAGGAGCACCACTTGATGGGGGACACTTCCATTTGTGTCTTGGGAGTGGTTGACCTCCATGTAGAGGTTGATCCCGCAGCATGCCCAGTATCGAGGATGCAGCATGAGTCTACAGGAGACGACATGAGTAGGCCGGAGCATATGATGATGAGGGATAGTTCACAGAGTCATGCCGAGATGTATGGTGGCATTCAGAGGGATATAATGCCTTGCAGGGAGGAGACACACCTAGGGGAGCATGCAGATGTCACTCCTTTGCAGCAACACCTAGTTATGAGAGATCACCTTCACCATATCAGTAATTGCATGGGAGATGAGAGATGGAGGTTGGTTGAGCAGCAGTTGGAGGAGTTACTTCCAGTTGCACTGGATGGTTGGGATTCAATGGTGTCCACAGGAGAGTACTTATCATGGATACCGATGGACGAGCTTCTGTCGAATCCTTGGGATTGACCCAAGCATGTGACGCCTTCCAGTCCTACAGTCAGCTGCAGATATGCCTGGTATCCTTCTTCGACACATTTACCATTGACAACAACATGAGGAGGATAGCAGATGAGCACAGAGGGCTTCTGACAGTGATCAGTCTCACGCAGGAGCAGTTAGACGCGATTGAAAGTGATAAACTTCCAAGTTTGCCATGGGATCCAAGAGTTCATTAGGTGAGCCGGATGTTTCACTTCAAGTTGACCCAGGTTGCACCAGAGAGCCACACACTACACCTTGGTTTGGGTTGGAGTGGGTCTGCAGGTACTTGTCCTATGGGGTGAGACCCTTTCTTCCGCTTGACCATCATGATAGGGCATGGAGATGTTCGGACAGGTATTTCTTATACAGAGGTGTCTATGCCGATACAGTTTCTAGGCAGCAGGTTCAATGGTCACATGTATTTTAGCTTGAGGATCCAGGCGAGGAGGATCTAGTATGTATGCAGGGGACAAACAGTCGTGGTCAGAGTAGTGCAGTGTCAGCAGGAAGATCATCGACAGAGGTTAGCATGGGACCCAGGGATTGCAGGGTTGAGCATTTCATTGACTGACAGGGGCGAGTGGACCTTTGCAGGGGAAAGTTATTCTAACTTTCCACTTAGCTTCAGTGTTGAGGGGAGCACAACACTTGAGGGTGTCTCACAGAGGTCTTGTAGTACCTCATTCTGGCATCAACATGTCCAGTTGATGGAGGCCGTGTGGATCTTGGTAGAGATTGGGAGGACGGACTCATTCCGAGATGAGGCCATGTGTCATGTGCAGGAGGTCCACAAGGGTGATATCTTTCAGGACTATGCTTCACGGAGTATTGCAATTCACTTCCTGATATGGGATCCAGGCGGTGGAGTGTACTATTGTTCATCGTTGGATGGGTTCTACTATGTATCCCACAAGTGGACATGGGATCCTGGTATTTTACATGGAGGGACTTGGGTATTGTTTGAGGTCAAGCAATTTTCTAGCAGGGAGGACTGTAATGTCCCCACTTTGGGACATCATCCCAGTGTAGAGATGTATGATGACCAGAGTAGCTAGATGGATGCTATAGCGAGTACATGGGTATTTGAGAGGCATTGTGGGGTCCAGCTTGCATTGATCATCATATTCCATCATTATGAGCCATTCCGCACAGGTTGGCTTTGGTTTCGTTGCATTCCAACAATTTCCATGATTTTGACTATTTTGAGCTATAAGTCAATGGAATTCACTGAAGAGGTCATTTTGGGCACATTACTTGGAGGAACCTCTCAGTGTAATAGCTCATTGGAATCAGGAGGAGCAACACTACAGGATGGGATGGCTAGAAGTGACTTTCAGTGGCTAGGGAAGCCACAAGGAGAGATAAAGAGCTTTTCAAAGGTAAAAAGGTTAATTAATTAATTAATTAAATATTAATAAAATTGAAAGTCACTTTGGAGGGACAAGGTGAACCAAAAGTATAAAGGAAAGGCAAGGGCCTCTTCTCATTCATTCATGTATGTCTATCTTTTGATATCTGGGTTTTAGCTAGTGAGCCCAACATTGGGGGTTTTGACGGTTTTGACATAACAAACCCTAGAGGACGATTCGGTGGTGAAAGATTCCACCTAGCTTGTCCCAAGCTTGGTCTCGGATATGCAATACTCTCCCACACCATTCTAGTTCCAGATCTACTCAGTTGCAGGAGGATTCCACATCAGTTGCTTGTGCAGATAGAGAGAGGGCGCACCAGTTGGGGGTTTCCAGCAAGGGGGGTGCACCATTCATTGAGGAAGGATTCGTCCTAGCTGAGGAGAAGGGATTCCGAGAATTCCAGGTATTGGGTTTCCTTTGCAGGTGTCTTGGCATCATTCTTGGTGGTTTTCCGGAGTCTTTCAGTGGAGGATCGATTTGTATTGAGAGTTGGTCGTTTTTCCAAGAGGAGGGCGCACCATTATTTGGAGGGTAGCTAGATCTAAGGATCAAGCCAGTATTTTGAGGATTTGAGCACTTGGGTTCTCATTGCAACGTCTTGATCTATCATTGTGGAGAGTTTCAGAGCATTTGGAGGCCTCCTTCATCAGGGCCGAATTATCTAGGGCTTTAGTCATCTAGTGGGGCGCACCATTCAATGGAGGAGTTCAGATCTATAGAGGTTGAGAGGGATGTTGGAGATTCAGGCACCTAGGTTGTTCTTACCATCACCCGATCTACTGTTTGGCATCTTTCTGGAGGTGATTGGACATCTTTGGCACCAGGGCCGAATTGTTGAGGAGCTTTAGTTATCCAGCAGAGCGTGGCATCTTCCAGCAGTGAGGGGTTTGGCACTTGGCATTGGTCTTCATCTCTTATCCAGCCTTTGGAGGCTTATTTTGTATTGTTGGGAGCATTTTGTAGCAGGTCATTCTTGTTGTCTATTGTCTATCATCTTGGCCATCTGTTGAGCATTCCAAATCGGCATTGTAGCAGGTTCTTCTATTTTATGAATAAAGAAGATTTGTGATGTTTTGGCTTGTCTATCATATTGCATATGGTTGAGGTATGTTTCATGGTTGTCTATTCTTGTTATTTGTTGCATACACACATATAAACACAAGTAAACAAATAGATCAGCAAATTGTTTGACGAAATACCTCACTCAGAAAAGTTTCAAAAAGACACCAAAACCGTGATGATCCTTGCATAACGGCTTGGGATCATTACAGTTTCATGTGTGACGAACCCATGCACAGAGAAGGAGGAGGACGCCCTCATCAGGACGTCATGGCATAGATTGTGGCTTATGGGGATCAGCCCCTGGCAGATGGGACGTGGACCATGATGGACAGGACGCCACCAGTGATGTTGGACGATTTCCAGGGCACATGGCAGCCTTGCTACGCTTGTTTGGCACGTGTGACATGATGCTGGAGCTCCAGGAGGGGCAACGTTTTGCTCATTGGGTGGTTATCATGCCCTAAGAGGGCCAACGTCTCCCTTTAGGGGCTTGACGTCTCTATTTTTCTGCTCATTTTTGGCATTTAGCATGTAAAAGTGACAAATAATTTAAAACTGGACTGTCATTTTGTTGACCTAATTTGTAAATTAAAGGTCAAAGTATTGTATAAATAGAGGATGTTTTTCCCTCTTTTGGATCATAACATAACTTGCTCTCATTTGGACATCATACTTTTAGCTCTTGTCTTGGATTTCTCTCTCTTGGAAGTGTGGCGCAACCTCTTGGAGGATTTATTTCTTGGTGAAGTGGTGCTATATGCTATTGGAAGGTTTACAACTAGGGTGTGGATTGATGTTTCTTCATGATCTTGTAAGTGTTTTTCTTCAAAGCTTCTTGATT
>JASDQU011179620.1:33724-44018 GCA_032191745.1 Picea mariana | reverse complement strand
GGCAAGTGTAAGATCCAAGCAGTTGTTAGAAATAAAAGGAATCAGATGCATACATTCAATGGTTTTGATGATCAAAGTGACACATACCATGATACCTGAACTAATTACCTCATGAAGCAAGAACCCTCTCTGACACAAGACCAAGCCGATGGTGGTGGAGGCTGCTGCTGCTGATAGGATATGGATGCTGGAAGAGAGAAAAGGTGGGCCCTCTAGGGCCATGCTGAAGTCAATCCTGCTCTCGGTATTCCATGTCTAGGACCTGTGGGCCTCGAGACATGATCTCCTAGTTATCCCTGAAAGTGGGGGATAACAATAAGAAGTGGTTATTTTCTACATAAATGTACTAGTTGTTTTATGGTGTTAAATGCAATAAACCCTCCTTTTATATGCCATATCCACTATGGTTGTGTTTGATATTGTTAAGAGAAGAAATCCGAACTTTTCCAAACATAAACCAACAGCAGTTAACAAATAATATATCAGCGGTCCAAGAGAGTGGGTTCTTTGTGAACTGTTTGACAAAAGTCACAAACCAAGAAAGCATCATAAACACATCAACATTCAAAGTGTTTGACAAAAGCACTGAACCAGAAATCCCCTAAAAACATAACAGCAGTAGAGAAGGATTTATTGCAAGGGGGTTTGGGTATAATAGCAAAGTGTTTGACGAAACTACTAAGCCAAGAAACCACTAAAACATAACAACAGTAACTTGTAAGTAAAAAATCACAACATTAGTTAGGAGGGTTATTATAGTAGTATCAGAGTTGGTGTTCCTGCCATCTTGTTGGGTTGAAAATCATGGTGTCATTGACTAAAGATGAGTTGGTCAATAAATTTTTAATGTAGGGGGAAAACTTGAATATATATTCCATCCAAAAGATGTTCTTCTCATCACCTTGGAGGAAGTTGAGGATTGCTTGCACATGGTGAATCAGTCACCTTCTCGCGTAGAACAAGTAACCATGATTCCGGCAGTGACTTCCTTGCATAAGCGAAAGTGGTTGAGACACACAGATATAGAGATACGACTCATGGTCATTTCATGTTTGAGTGAAGTCATGAGAATTTCAGCACCTAAAGCTCCTTATGACAACACAATAAAAGAGATATTTCAGCTGATAGTGGATAGTTTCCAAGGATTGGATGACGTCACAGGTTCTCAATTTACTAGGAGGATTACCATACTTGAAACATTTGCAAAAATCAGATCTGGTAATATCATGATAGATGTGGGGTTGAATGATCTAATTCTCAAAATCTTTCGTCTATTATTTGCTACCATAAAAAAATATCATGCTAACAATGTTATTACAGCCATGCATTCCATCATGATGTTGATTTTTAATGAAGGCGATGAAGTGCCCCAATCACTTTATTCTATCCTGTCGGCTGACATGTTGAAGGGTGATAAAAATCCTTATCTGTGAAGCAGGTCGTAGCTGAAATGGTGATTTCTCAGTGTGAGGAGAAGTTGAGCCTTTCTTAGCCCATGAAGAGCATGAGGAAGAAGAGGAATTCATATCAGAAATTTCTGATGGGGAAGATGCCTTGTCACACGAGGGATGTATAACAAAAAACCAGGATGACCTCTTAGACGTGCATGCAACTTCTATTGATGAGTTGGTAGATTAGGGAAAAGACAAAACAACAGCCTTGATTGCAATTTCAGTCCAATCTAATGGAATTTTTGTGACTACCGGGTTCTTTGATGACACTAGTGGAGTAGATGCAAATGATGACATTCTTAAGACCACTAATGCACTTTCAGAAGAAGAGCATGTTGCAGTCTCCAAGTCAAACTATGATGTTGGTTTAGATGGGTGTTGGTTTGATTTCCAAACAGAGCCTATGGGGAGGAGTGTTCATGATAGTTTCAGTCTCTTTGACTTGGAGAATGATTTGTTCGGAGAATCAACAACTCATGAGGTACATAATGAGCATACTCTTTCAGATAGAAAACAACAACTAATAGATCCATGGGATCCAAGTGTTTGAGCACCAAAGGACGAAGATGAGACAAAATTTGAAGAAAGGGCACAAGAGACTTGGGGCAGCCATGGTGACACCATTGTAAGCTACAGAGGAAATTCTGATTTTTGTATGCATCATAACAAAAAATCACCAAACTTGCATGGTCTTGACATTAATGAGGAAACTTGGAAGAAACAATTAATGGTGCTAGTTGAAAATGAAGTACAAACATTTTCTAAGTTGGATGACATAAAGAGTCTTGTTGAAAATCTCATCCAAAAGACACCAAGAAATCAGTATGAACAAATTGTTTCCCTTGTTGATTTGCAAAACATTAAGAGCACAATAGGAGACATGAAATCAACTTATTTGAATATGATCAAAGATAGAGATGTGGCTAGTAAGATTGTAGATAAGGCTATATCTACATCCCAGGAATTAAGGGTGAAGGTTGAAGAGCTCACCAATGAGCTTGAGTCGACCGAAAATTCATTGGGAAACACTCAAAATGCATTACTTGAAGTAGAAGATCAGCTTTATGTGGCCAAACAATTTAGGGAACAAGAGAATAGAGAAAGGGCTAAAGAAATCGAGCAAGTAATTGAAGAGCATGATAGCATTCAACTAGTTGATAATCCATTGTTTGAGATAGATACAAAGTCTTCTTTTGATAATCCAATTTTCTAGTGGGATGATGGAGCTCTTTATGATTCCAATGATGAGATGGGAGTCGATCACAGGATTTGGGAACCAAGCACAGTTTCTGGCAATATGGTGTTGAGTCAGGATTGGAATTGTGAATCAAATTTCAGAAATGTTACTGCTGTCCACTTTCCAATCAGTTTACATTGGACTACAGCTCATGTCATGCCGATGCGTTGGATGGTTTCTTCAAAGTTCAGACCAACAATTGAGAAATTGGTGGTTTACATTGATTGGTAGAGATGATCTAGACATAGGAGATGACTTTTCAGCTACTTCCATACATCTGACTCCTATGTTTTCATAGGGATCTCATATTGATTACCATTTCCCCTTCCTTTCCACGTTGTTGATAGTGATTTCATTCCATGCGCAGACAGATTTTGAGCTCTTGCAAGCTATGGTGCAGCTGGTTGTGGGAGATTTTTAGGACGATGTTAGGATGGTTGTAGTAAGCTGGGTGTGCTGGAGTATTAGAGATTCCCTTTTTGATACTTGGAGATTAAGTGTCGTTGATGATTTATTAGTTTGTGGCCACAGAGGCTTTTCCTGGATGCCTAATTTTAGAGATGGTTTTGTTGACATATTCTATACTAGCCCCTTGATAGTGTTTGATCAGCTTCATTCTAGGAGCGACATGAGGGGATATGTTGAGGTTTATATGTTATGGTTGGGAAGGTTTTCTTTTCCACTACACAGGATTGAGTTTGGTAGAGAGATTGCAACTTGGGACTTCACTGAGATACATTTGTAGGATGTGATCCTTGATAGTGGGGACGATTCTTCTAGGCATTACAACTTGGGGTTCCAAGAGTGGAGGGTGCAGTCTAGGCATGGGTGTCAGATCTTTATGATCATAGTGGTGCAACGTCGGCATGGTGGGTCCTTTCTAGGGATAGCATGGGTCCCTAGGACTTCATGGTTTGATAGTTTGGTATTTGGTATAGATGGGAGAGTCAGTTTTTATTATTAGGAGCTCATTTCTATAATGCATTAGACTGGCTTCCTAGGAGGGTGATTCTATGAAGGATGGACTGAGCCTTTACAATATCTGATTGTTCTTCTGATCGGTGGCATTCAGGAGGCCTCTTGTTTTAGTACCTTGCAGGACAGTATTGTGAGTAGTAGGTGCTCCACATCTTTCAGATTGGTTTGGGACCCTAGGGTCATTCTCAGTTTTAGTTGGCTCCGCCTATTGTTCGTATGGTTGTGTGGGCATTGCTTGAGGACAAGCAATCTCGAGAAGGGAGGACTGTAATGTCCCTTTCCAAATGATCACCATAGGGGGACGACTTACTGGTCTATCTGATTCCCATAGGCCATAGTCGATTAAAAAAGGGGATTAATAGATTAATTATTTGATGTCATTTGGAAGAAAATGCTACATAATAAAGTGAAATTGAGTAATCAAAAAATGACTTGAAGAATGAAGTAAATAAAACCTTATAAAGTCACTTTAATCACTTAAGTGAAGAAAAAAGGTAAAAGGGCCAACCAAAAGGGTAAAATGGTCATAAAAAATGTGAGAGGGATAAAAGAAAGATTTGAGCTCATTCTCTCATTATGTTGATGATTATTTCTGATATTGACTTGGAGAGCTCTTGGAGCCTTTGGGGTTTGAAGGAAACCCTTGTGTGGATTAGTTTCGGTGGTGAAAGATTCCACCCTAGATGATTAGGTTTCGGTGGTGAAAGATTCCACCCTAGCCATTAGGAGGGGAGATCATTCAGATCTTCCAATTGCATTCATTTTGAGGAGGTTGATCCATCTTTTGCAGCAGATTGGTTGGAGAAATCACTTAGGTTGCTCACAGTTTTTTTTCATTGGAAGAGGAGTTTCAGATTTGCAGAATTCGTGGCACTTGGAGGAGGTTATACCACTCATTTTGCATCTTTCTTTTGATTGTGAGGGTTCCTAAGGAGGGCGCACCAGTCATCTTTAGTTCATGGAGGCTTAGAGGAGACAAATCGTGCCTCAAATCAGCAACTCGTGGGGGCTTTGTAAGGGCCGTCTCACCCCTTTTGCAGCTCGCAGGGTTTTCAAGGAGGCCGCATCTTCAATTCCGGTTCATGTGTGGTTTTTAGAGAGGGGACCGAGCACTCTAACACAGATTGTGGGCTTCTAGAGGGAGGCTGTATTATCTTTGCAACAATGGAGCTATCAGAAAGGGTCTATTTAAGTTGTAAACCGCTGCTGTTAGTTACAGCAAGATTCTTCATCAATTAGTGCACATTTCTGGTGGCCTAACAGGTCAGAATTAATACATGTAACAGATCTGTACTTGCTGGGTAATTGCTGTTAGCTACAGGTCAGATTGTAAGACCTTTCTTTTGGTGGTAGTTTGCTGAAATAATATTGATTTTACAGCTGATAAGAAGTGGTTATTTTCTGCATAAATGTACTAGATGTTTTATGGTATTAAATGCAATAAACCCTCCTTTTATATGCCATATCCACTATGGTTGTGATTGATGTTGTTAAGAGAAGAAATATGAACTTTGCCAAACATAAACCAACAGCAGTAAACAAATAATCTATAAGCAGTCCAAGAGAGTGGGTTCTTTGTGAACTGTTTGACGAAAGTCACAAACCAAGAAAACATCATAAACACATCAGCGTTCAAAGTGTTTGACAAAAGCACTGAACCAGAA
The DNA here is from genome assembly GCA_032191745.1 of Picea mariana. Lineage (NCBI taxonomy): Eukaryota > Viridiplantae > Streptophyta > Pinopsida > Pinales > Pinaceae > Picea > Picea mariana. Next base: position 38,688 of record JASDQU011179620.1, on the reverse strand, counting down.
ATCACCTAAAAACATAACAGCAGCAGAGGAGTTATTACAGTGGGGTTTGGGTATAATAGCAAAGTGTTTGACGAAACTCCTAAGCCAAGAAACCACGAAAACATAACAACAAAAAGTAGAAATTCACACCATCAGTTAGGAGGATTATTACATGTTATGATTTTATCTACACTTTATGCTCTTATTGGTGCTATAGCTATAATTTATGCCAATCACTAATTGTCATCTTTTTTACATGGCATAGTGTACTGTACCTGTACAACCAAAGAAAGAACGGGATATGGTGCACTTAAAACTTGGCAAGTTAAAACATTTATATGGGCGAACGAAGAACAATTTGGAAAGCATGCTAGCTTCCCTCGTTCCATTGTTCATCAGCTAGTGATATTGATTGGCTGAATTAGCATTTGTTTGCTTTTGCATTATATTTGCCATGGCCCGCCTTATGAAACATGATTATTCTCTAATGAAGGGGTTCTAGCTTCCATAAATAATGACATGAGTTATGCATATGCATTAGGAGGTCCTTCTGTTGCAGCTTATGAACAGGATTAAGTCATGTTAAAAGATTTTATTTTTCACAACTTACCACCAACTTGCTAGATTGCCAGTGATGTGTTTGATAGTTATATTTCAAAATTCAAATTATTTTTGGCTCTGTCAAAGTGATCTAAAGCTAGCTAATTTTCCATTGACAGAATCCCCAATATTGTGTGTTATTTTATAAATTTAGGACATAGGAAAACTCATTTGTTAGCTAATGTTCTATTTTAATGAGTTAGTAGTTTATAAAATTTGGAGAAAAAGATGGTATTGATGAAGTATAACAATCTCTCTCTGTTAAGTCAGCATTGTAGTCTCATACAAATTATTGACTGAACAACTTTTGTTTATGTATCTGCTATTCAGCACAATACATATGTTAAATTTTATTTTTCAGCATTTTATTCTTACCTTATTTTTGCACTTATTTTAGAGTGAATTCTTTCAAGTGGAACTAAAAGTGCTGTGGATGTTATTAATCAGCCTAAAGTATGGATGTTAAATTAAATTCCTATTAAAAGCATTTTCTCTGATGTGGACACTTTTCCCAATTTATTGATCTGCAGTACACTTCTTGAAGGAAGGAAAAGAGGTAGACCAGGAGGCCTGAATAAAATTTGTGGTGTTTCACCAGAGTTGCAGGCAATTGTTGGCGAACCAGCATTGCCTCGAACCCAGGTGCTGGAAATGTTTTTAATATTTAGAACCCGAATACTACTCTGGAGATCATTTAGCTAACTCCAAGTTGGTTTTCAAGCTTGATTTTGCTATAACATGCTTGTGGTACAATACTTCATGCTCATTTATATGCATTTGTATACTTGTTCAGATTGTGAAGCAATTATGGACATACATTCGGGCAAATAACTTGCAAGATCCAAGTAACAAAAGAAATATCATTTGCAATGACGCATTACGTATGGTCTTTGACACCGATTCAACTGACATGTTCCAGATGAACAAGTTGCTAGCCAAACATATATGGGCACTTGATTCCAGAGATGGTAAGACTGTAAATCTGCATGTCTCCCTGTGAAGAAATTTAAAAATCTTTAAGGATATTCCCTCAACAAGTGTTGATTTGATTCTGCTGCTGTGCAGATGGTTCAGAGCCAAATGCAAAAAGGACTGCAAATAGAAATACCAGTGGCCCTGCTTCACCTGTTCCAATCTCAGACTCCCTTGCTTTGTTTTTGGGTACTGACAAAATTGAAACGTCCCATGAAGAGGTTGTAAAGCGTTTGTCAGATTACATCAAAGAAAATGAATTGCAGGTTAGTTTCTCAGCCTAGCTCTAAGAAGGGACAAACGGAAGTAAAAAATTTTGCATTGAGGCCTTTGAACTAGGATTTTTCTATTATTAAATTTGTCTTACTTTTTATTTGTTTGAGGGCTCAGAGGGACTCTGCATTATAGAGGAATCATTTACTGTCTAGTTTGTCTTCAGTTACCATGTTGCTCAATTAGTTGGTATTAGAGTTTAGCTGCATTTGCATTGAGGCCTTTGAACTAAGAATTTTCTGTTATTAAATGTCTTACTTTTTGTTTGTTTGAGAGGGGTAGGAGGGACTCTGCATTACAGAGGAGTCATTTACTGTCTGGTTTGTCTTCAGTTACCATGTTGCTCAGTTAGTCGGTATCAGAGTTTAGATGCATTTTCATTGAGGCCTTTGAACTAGGATTTTTCTATTATTAAATTTGTCTTACTTTTTGTTTATTTGAGAAGGGTAGGAGGGACTCTGCATTAGAGAGGAATCATTTACTGTCTGGTTTGTCGTCAGTTACCATGTTGCTCAATTAGTTGGTATTAGAGTTTAGCTGCTGCTTTGTCAGCATGCCAATTGACATCCATGCCATCTGATGCTTTAATTTAATAGGTTGTGAACTTTTTGTCACAATTAAATGTTTTTACTTGGAGAAGTTTACAATCAGATTACAATAAAAGTGAGGTGGTGATAGGGCATGCTTCAGCCATATGGTATGACGTTATAATTTAAAAAGTTTTGAATATTTCATTGTAATACTGTAATATCTTAGTTAAATTTACAATCAGAGTCCAGACTACAATAAAATTGCTCAGGTGCTGGCAGTTAGCAAAAAAATGGGTCCCAAGTAAGGGGGGGGCAGGGTAGTGTGTTTGCTCAGTTAAATTCAGGAGAGGGTCAGAGTAATGATCAGATTCAGGAGGCCTCCAATAAAGGTGGTTTGTGTGGCTTGTCTCAGCAAGCTTCCACAAATCATAGGAAAAAATGTTACAGGAACCACTGAAGCTCATCCACAGGAGTCCTGCAGCAGCTTAATAGGTTAACATATCCATCTCACCTTTTTCCCATGCTCTGCCTATTTCCTTTTCAGGGGCTCCTTCCTCGTTGGATGGCTCCCCAGCCAAAGAGATTCCCATCCAAAACTCTTTCATAGTCCTCAAGTAGGAACTTGACATGAGTTGCCCATGAAGTTGCAACTCTCAGCTTGGATTGTTATGGGAGCTGCGGGGATGACATGCATGCCATCATAACATGCACCATGGAGAATCTTCATTCAGATGTGCTCCTCCTTTAGGAAGTTAAAGAAAGTTCATGGTTTTAAACTGTGACTGCTAATGGATAATTGGAATGGGGAGTATGTTGCTACTTATCATAAGGAGGGCAAAGGGGGGGCTATTTGTCTTGTTGCTTTATGGTTAGTCCTGCATATTCTTGCTAGAGGAGTGGACCGCGTGTTTTTTGTTGTTGGATGATTATGATGCTATCAGGAAGGGTGTGGGGCTTTTGTTTAGTTTATACCCCCCAAGGATCCAATTGGGCACACACACTTGTGGCATTGATTGGCATAGGCACTCCCCCCCCATTGAGTGGGTCATTGGGAGGATTTCAACATAGTTGAGTGGGATGGTGGTCATGTTGGAGAGGGTGAAACAGGGATTTTTGGTGATGAGAGGCAGGCTTGGAATGATTGTAAAAGATTGTTGGGTGTCTTAAATATTGTATGGAGCCAAAAAAATCTTGCATGGGTAGAGTGGTACACGTGGTTTAATTAAAGGAATCGTACTCGTTGAATACAAGCTGGGCTAGACAAGAATTATGCAAATTCACATGCCACCTCTTTTTCTTCTACAAGAAAACAGTTAGTGCATGTTGAAAAGATTGCTATTGGTTTTGAGCACTCCCCCATCTCAACTTGGTTGCATATTGGTAGTCATAGTCCATATGAGGCTCAATCCTCATTCAAGATCAATGTATCTTTGCTTGAATTTGAATGTTGTTGGAATGTGGTTCCAAGGGTCTAGTCTTTGGTCCCCACCCCCATAGGGGAGATTGGATGGATCTCTTGGTGGGAGGAAATGATTCTCCACATAACCAAATTCCTATGAGGGTGGGGTAGGTTGGTAGTGAGACATAGGAAGGGTAACAGAAACCAACTTTGGAATCACCTTCAAGTTGCTCAACAAATATTGGAGGTGGACCCCTTTAATGAGTTGTGTTAGGAGGTGCACTAGAATCACCGATACAAGGGTTTGGCGAGCATAAGGCCAAAGGGGATAGGATTCAGGGGCATATGCACTAGTTGGCCGGGGCGATGCGCCTACTGAATTCTACGAGAATCTTGTCCTTACAAGACATTAGTGGCAACCTTATAGAAGATGAATTAGAAATCCAATAGATACTTGAAGATTGTTTTTAGAGAATTTGACTTCTATAGGATCTAACCCATTGCGAGATGGTGCTATAGAGCTTGTCCATTAGGTTGTTCCCCAAAGAGTGGAGGCCCTTGATAGGAATTCTCTCTCTAGAGATCTTGAGAAAGATGAATGGTAGGTGGCCATGAAGGAACTCAAGAAGGAGAAATCCCCAAATCCTAATGGTTCTCTTGTTGAATTTTATAAATAGATGTGGTTTGTTGTGGCTCCTACTTATTTAAAAATATGCCAAGAAGCTATTAAGAGGGGTGCTATAGGGGAGTTGGTTAATGCATGGCTCAAAACTTATTCCTAAAGGTATTAAAAGAGATTTGGTGGGCAGGTGGCATCCAATCACCCTATTGAATGTATTCTATAAAATTCTAGCAAAATCCCTAGCCAGGAGGATTAGGTTGTTGGTGGCTAGGATAGTCCACATGGAGTAGAATGGGTTTTATCAAGGGTAGGTTTATCCTAGATAGTATTATAAGTACTTGGGAAGGCCTTGAATGGGTTCAGGAGACTAGGCAAAAGGCCATCCTTTTAAAAATTGATTGATAAAGCTTATGATAGAATTGAATGAGACTTCATCCTCAACATGTTGGTTTGGTTGGGATTTGGCTCTATGTATCATCAATTTGTGGAGAAACTCTTCTTGTAGGCCTCTTTGAGAGTCAGTGTGAATAGTGTGCTATCAAAATCTATCTTGTTGCAACACTCCAATCGACGAGGGTTTCCATTGGCA
>JASDQU011179620.1:12616-26180 GCA_032191745.1 Picea mariana | reverse complement strand
AGCACTGTCTATTTGTTTATCATTTTGATGTCTGAATGCCATAAGTTGAATTGAGTTATCCCATTGATCCACCTCTACAAAATACAAAAACATTCATTTCTTAAGTTACCAAGCACCTTTGGTCTGCAACCACAAAGGGTTTCTTGGAGTGATAACAGTCTCCATATGGTATCACATTGATGCTCATCAGGGACCAATTTGTCTAATGCTTGCATGTAACCAGCCAAAACCTTTGGAACTTGGTGTGGTTTTTTCTTCACCCCGCCACCATGTAGTATCCCAAATCCCTCAAATCTAGATATCTATGGTCAACACTGGGAATCTATCTGCAGTTMTGATGCATTGGGGTTTTTGGTTGAGTTTAATAAGGTTTCTAACYGCRTTTCAAGGTTTTTGGCTGCGTTTTGATGTATTTAATTATTTTATATCATGCATGCAAATAGATCTGGGACTATGATCAACTTAATAGTTCTTATTCAGCAAAATAACAATAATACAAGTAACATGCAGAAACTTGAGCTAAATATCATCAGTTAGATCTGAATAGAAATGGATCTTAACTGGAATACAAAATAAAGGACTGAGAAATACCAAGGATAACACCAGATGAATGGATCTTGTTATCCTCTAGCCTAGGGATAACTAAGGAGATCGTGTCTCGATGCCCACAGGTTTTAGACATGGAGTGCAGTGAGCCTGACGATCTAAGCATAGCCCCAGAAGGCCCCTCTTTTTTTCATGAGCAGTCCACATATTGCCAGCAGCAGCGTCCATCACACCAGCCTGGTCCTAAAGTAGCAGTGACTCTTGCTCCATGAGGTAATGAGTTTGGGTATCATGGTATGTATCACTCTGATTTTTGAAGCACTTGAACATGTTGTATTGAATCCTTCTTTATTTCATGACGTTTGCTTGGAAATTATGCTCTTTGCCTCGTTCAAACCTGGAAGGGTGACACAGTACCGTAGTAAGTTGATATCCCTTTAGGATGGGTTGTTACTGGGTGGATCTTTTGAAAAGTCATCGTTTGTTCCCTCCATACTTACCACTTTTCATCTTTTCCTTCCATCTTCCCTTTCCTTGTTTGGGCATTGGGATTGGCTACACTAGGAAGGGTTGTAACTTACCTCATGGGAAGAAGGGGCTAAAGGACCAGAGGGTAAAAGTAGTTGGCAAGAGTTAAAAAGCCAAATCTGAAACCTTTGAGATGCTTCGCCCAAGGATCCCCAAGAAAGCAGTGAAAAGCTTCTCAATAAGAAAAGGGGACCTACAAGATAACATAAACACTCAAGGTACTAGTTGATGGATAGGAGGTCTCATCATGAGCCAGCCTATTATGACCATGGGCATGTAGCGGTATGACATTACCACCTATCTGGTCACCAAACCAAGGTAGTGGCTCTTGGTGGCATAGCTAAGAGAAAGGGGGTCTCATTACGAGCCAGCCTTCTCATTTCCATGAAATGTTTGTAGATAACGTTGTCACCTCTAGTCATCAAGCTAGGACAGTGGCCTTCAATTTTTCCCTTGTACCACAAGAGCAAAAGATCAAAAGAAATAAAGCTAAGAATAAATGGCAATGAATGGGCTAGGAAACAATTGCATCCATAAGGTGCATCTCGCCCTCCACAAAGGCACCCACAGGTAAGACTCTACATTTCCCTGTTATCACATGCACCCCATGCCACCTCATACACTTACATGACTTGGACTAGGCTCGACTTGGGAAACACCCCAAACTTAAGAGAGGTTAGCCCAATAGGACACCCTGAGACCCTCTCCAAACCTAACTTGTCAAATTGCATAACGTCTTTGAGCATTTGTTTGGGGTTAAGGGGGATTTGATGCACATGTTTGGGTAATTTAATTATTGGATGTGATTTACATGCTATGATCCTTGTGACTTATGAACCCCTGGAGGGCATACTTGTTGTTTCTCTAGGACCTTGCCCAGTGGACAAGTACATAGGAGGGAATGATTAGCTCGAACCTTCATGGGGGCTCAAAGCCCACAGATGGATGTTGAAACCCCACCTAGGGGTAAGAAGAGACTGAAGACTTGCACCAAATGAAGGAAGGACGTTTCCTTTAGAGGCACTGTGGAAGACCTAGACCTAAGGTCTCATGCTCCTTCCACCTGGACGTTGGCCTTGGGAGGCCTTGGACATCACCTCTGCAGCCCTAGACATCACTTGTCAGCTGGGGTTGTCACCTTGGAGGCATTCATGAGGCTATTGGCACGTATGGGCAAATTTAAGGCCTTCGGAGGCCCAACGTTTCATCCCCTTTGCCAAATGTCCCACACTTGAGGCCCAATGTCACCCTAGGAGGGAATGGTGTCACCTTTGGAGGCCTATTTAGATGCAAATTGAATTTATTTTGGTAAAAATGTAATTTTGTAGTAAATTGGCTAGGTCGACCCTGATATTTTGACCTAAAATAATTAAAGGTGTATAAATAAACACAAAATGACATTCATTTTCATCATAACTCATCACACACAAGTGGTGATTTGAAATTTTTGCTCTCTTTATGGGTCATTGGCTGAAATAACTAGTGCGCATCTCTTGGGAGAGCTTTATGGTGGTATATTTTGGCATTTTTCATGGTGGAATGATCTTCAACTAGGGTTTGACTTGATTATTCTTGGTGAAGTAAGTAGAAAATCTGCATTTTTAATCATGCTATGGATGTTTGTGGTAAAATTTACTTGTTTCATGTCTAAGATTATGAAATTGCTTGTTTAAACCCTAGGGGAGAAACAACAAATGCTTCTTTCTCCCTATAACTCTTCTACTAGCTTGGTCTTGCCAATTATACAGTTTCTTGGGAGTGATTATTAGAGCCCTAAAGTGCTAGCTCTCTAGTAATCTCATTCTAATCACCAATTAAATTGGCTTTCAAAAAAAAAGCTAAGGTACGCTAGGGCCTAAAAGTGTTTACTCTCTAGCAAAACCTCCCTTAAAGGGTCAAATGCTTGAGGCCTTGAAGTGCCAACACCTCTTGCATTTACTTCTTCCCTTAGCTAAGCATTATCATTATTTTATTTCCTAAGTGATATTGTTACTATTATTGACTCCATAAACCCCTAAAAGGCACTAATTTCTATGCTCTTGTGGATGAATGAGATCAAAACAAACTTTCAAACTATCTTCTTGAAACTCTCACTAACACTAACAGCCATACTGCTGCTGCTATAATTGCTACTACAGCCTTTATTTAGCAGCCCTAATCATCATACTAATCCTTAAAACTAACCCAAAAATTTGCACTAGCCTAGGTGCTATCATCCCAAGGCTCTAGTCTTCCTTTTGCCATTGTTCTAAGTGCAAAATTCTGAAGTTGTTGAAGGCTGTTGCTGCTGTTGTAATTACTATTACAGCCATCATTGCAGCCCCTTAACAGCCCGTAAACTGTCCATAAAACCTCCCAGCATTTGTATTAGTCAAGTTACTATCAATATACGCTAAAGTGTTTGTTTAATTGCCTAAACTAACTACTTTTCTGAAGTGGTTTTGCTGCTGTCGTCATTATTTATTTTGCTGTTGTCATCATTATTTATTTTGCTGCTATTACAAGTGTTTTGACAGCCTATTGAAGTTACTTATTGACTTATTTTAAATCTTGAAATTGTGAGTGACAAGGTACTATCAAATTTGCAAAGTCTTTATACCCTTTTTGTCATTTACAACTTGCAATTTTTGGATATGTTGTTGCTGCTAAAAACTCCGCCTTTTGTCTACACATAAGAGTGTTTTAGTAGCATATTTATATATTGAAGTCACTAATTTGAAACATTGATATCATTGGTTATTGCTAACGTTTGTTGTTTCATTGATAAAAGGCAGGTACCATTCATTTCCATTTCCTTTTGCCCCTTTGAACTTTACCATGTGATTTCTTTTGTTGAGTGACCTAGAGATAGAAGTGGGTTTTATCTGGTCTTTTTACCCTTCATCAACCAACTAGGTCCCGGGACGTCTCCCTTGGAATGAGTATCTTCTCCTCCTAAATAGAAAGAGGTATCCTATTGGTGTGACAGTGATAGGACTACCTCTGTGTTACATCAATCTAGGCTTACTTGCCTTTAGGCTTTGGGCAAGTATAGATTGTGTGATCACAGATTTGAATCAGGAACTATAGATCTATAGCATGCAATGATGAAGGCGCTGCATGCATCTGCAAATCTGCTGGAAAACTGTTGTTGCAACTGGGAAAATGTACCCTGGTGGCTATACTCGTCAGATCTTCGTGGAAACTGTCTCAGATGATTCGCCCTACTCTCTAATTGACTCTCTCTATCTCATATCTGCAATATCGGTCCTCTATTGCCCTGTCGAAACCTCAGATGGACTCCTCAAACCGCCACGCACTTCCTCTGCTAAATGTCACGATTTTGGTGTTTTACCCAACAAAAATTTATGTGATCAGGCCTACTCTCAATTGGTTCAGAAGGGATTTGCTTTCCCTGCTCTAGTTGGATCTAGCGACCCTGGAAGGTGGAAATCCTCCCTCAAATCCTCATGCTGCACTGAATAACTGCGCACTAGCTTGCACTCGATCTATCTCTGTTGTTGTAGACTGCAATGGTAGCTCGATGAAGAACTTGAATAGTTCCTCCAACAGACTAGGGTGTGCCTTTCAACACCGAACTTCGTCAATGGCTGTGGTTTTGTCCAGAACTCCAAAAAACACAAGAAGGTCGACTTCCTCCTCTTTGGTTTCTAATTTCCAATTCACAAATCAACATAATGAGAGAATATGAGCCCTTATCTCTCTTTTATACCCCTTTTCAACCTTTTTCCTTCAAGTGACTTTTAATTCATCTTTAATATTTTCTCAAAAAATCACTTTATTAATTTAATGAACCTTTTTACTCCAAAAAGTGATTAATTCGCCTTTATGATTTCTCCGGCCACTGAAAGTCATTTTTTATCATCCCATCTTGTAGATATTTTCGCCTCGGTTCCAACGAGCTATTACACTAAGGTATTTCTCCAAGAAACAAGCTCCAAATAGTACCTTTAGTGTAATTAATTAAAATATGCCCATTAATAACCTCGTTTTACGAAAATCGTCGGAATGGAACGGAACCAAGAACAAGTTGTGTGGAAATGATCCTGATGATGAATAATGGTAAATAAACTAAGTTGAGCCCCATAAAACTCATCCAAACCCTTCGATCTCACTGATGACATAGTCTCACCCCTATGACTTGGCTGACTCAAGCCTCCTGAAATGACTCTAACCGCACAATAAGGGAATCCAAAAATGGGGACATGACACACTAGATGCTAGTGATGAAAGCCATGATACATGATTGTATTTAGGTGTAAGCACATATGCTAAGGCATGTAGTGGAATATTTAGCATTTCCCACCATTTTTCCACCTCTACACGAATGTGATTATACAAGTTCACATCTCTAGGTTGCACAATGTCCTTAATCTTCCTTGGCATGCTATCCATTTTCTCATACACCTCCCCAATGATAGGCCAATTTGAATATGTAAACTTAATCATGTTATAAATTGGCTTTGTGAATTGCAAAACATACCTAACCTGTGACCAAAAATGATGGTCAAGAACAATCTCCTTCACTGCATTAGCATCATCTCTATCAGTGTTGAACTCATCCCATGCATCACTCATCACCATAGCACCCAAAGCTTGTCTCACCTTCAATAGGTGCCTAAAGGCGAGGAAATAGCTACCAAATCTAGTTTTTGCAATCTTGAGAAGTTGCAACCTAGAGTGAGTGCCATAAAAATAGTTGACCCTTGTATGCTCGGTGACAAACTTGATGAGTTGTTTGCCTCTCTTGTGTAAGTCACTAATCCATACGCATTCTTTATGCTTGACAATATCATGCATCAAAAGGTTAAATGTGTGCACCAAACACCCAGAACAAAAGATGTGTGGATGAGCCCGCTCAATGATTTTTCATGCTCTCTTACATTTTGTTGCATTATTAATGATTACTTGAATCGTATTAGAAGGACCAACATCATTGATGATTTTCAATCGAAGATTTGAAATGTTTTGAGCAAATGCAATGATTGAGGAGTCATGTGTTGCAACTTGCAAGAAACACTGCACTAGTAGCAAAAACACTAAGAATATTTATCAAATGTTGGTTTCTAACATTTGTCCAACCTTTAGATATAATGGATGCCCCAAAGCCCCCCCACTCATCTATAAACCATGTCAAAGATCTTTGAATTTTCTCTTTCCCTGTCTAGTAACATGATTCTATACTTCTCATAGTTGGGTTCTTGTAGCCTTTGGGGGATTTATTGATGGCCTTAACCATATCATGCTAATAGGGGGAGCGAAGCACATTGAATGGTATGCCACAATGTAATGTCCCCATTTTTGGATTCCCTTATGTTACAGTTTGGGACACCTGCCAAAGTAGCCAATTGGGAGTAATAGTGAGCTCAGACAGTTTTGAGGAGTGGTATGGGGCCCGACTCACATTATTCATCATATTTCATCATCAGGATCCATTCCGCACAGTTTGTCCTTGGTTTCAATGCATTTCGACAATTTCCGTAATTTTGGGTTATTATTGAGTATATTTTAATTAATTACACTAAGGTGTTATTTAGAGCTTGTTTATTGGAGAAACACCTTAGTGTAATAGCTCGTTGGAATTGAGACGAAAATATCTATAGGATAGAATGCTAAAAAGTGACTTTCAGTGGAAGGAGAAGTTATAAGGGAGAATTAATCACTTTTTGGAGTAAAAAGGGTTATTTAATTAATAAAGTGATTTATGAAGAAATATTAAAAGATGAATTAAAAGTCACTTGAATGGAAAAATGTGAAAGGAGGTATAAAAGAGAGATAGGGGATTCTATTCTCTCATTATTTTGATTGATATTTTGATGTCTGGCTTCTTAGCTAGAAAGTTCAAGGTACTTGGGGGTTTTGAGGGTTTTGACTGAATAAACCTTGGAGATCAGCAAGGAGGTGAAAGATTCTTCTGTTCCTGATCCAAGCTTGGCCAAGAAGATAAAAGATTCCTCCCTCACCATTCTATTCAGTTCAGATCTGTTTCAGTCATTCATTTGTGAAGCAGGGAGAATTGTGAGAAGGGTTCTCTTCAAGAGGGGTGCACCAGAGATCTTAGAGAAGTTCAATTTAGCATCCAAAAGAGATATATAACTCAGATCTTCACTTGCATGTCTATTCCACCTCCCGATCTATTAGATCTTGGAGATTTTGGAGAGGATCTTTGAGGAGATTCATTATTTTGTACCCAGGGAGAAATATTGCTTAGAGGGGCACATCTGGTAGTGGAAATCTTCATATTTTGGGGTTGCATCAGTTTCTACTTGTTGGGACTGAGTTCTATACATCTTGAGCAAATTATTTATGAGGAGATTGGCCATTTCATTGGTGGATTGAGCCTCATTTTCAGCCAGGGCGAATTCAGACCAAGCAGGGCACATATCTTGTCATTGGGGCCATCCTTTGCTAAAGAAATTACATATTTTTGGAGTAGTTGTTAGAGGGATTCTATTGGTAGACTCTTTTCCTTTCTTTGGCTGCATTTTGTATGTATTTTCCAGCCATATATCAGTTGTAGMAAATACATTTCAGATCTGGAAATTACTRTGTGTTGGACAGCTATTAGTTAGACAGCAAGTGCATATTAAATAAAGMAAGGATTTGAGGTACTATCTTATGGTGTTTAATAGCTATTAGTTTCTGATTTATTTGGTTATGATTGCATGTGTTTTCCTTATATATTACATGAAGAAATATGGGCCAAATATATCARAAAATACACTTAAATGAATGCTACATCMATTGCACACAAAGTGTTTGATAAAACACTTCAACCAACCAAATGCAAATAAACATAACAACAAACACAAAYTCAGAACAGAAACTCATTGGGAAGAATTTGAGGTGTTGCATGTGATGTGTTTGACATAAATTTCATCCCTTAAACTTGAGTTAATTGGGACATCAAGTATTGAAGTGATTTCAAGGGAGTTGGGAACTTGTATGCYAAGTGTTTGACAAAATTCCTCAACCAGATAGATCTGATTTTTACATYAGATTTGGTTGGGAACATTACACACAAGCATATAGAAACCACACCACTTTTTCATCCACCTCATCCCTGCCTCCAATATATCAAGGAAATATGCTATTGTTCTTCTAGATCCAGAGGTTCTGGAACCATGAGATGGAGATGTATTGCCACCAAATCTAGACGATGTATTAGATTGAAGCTTTTGTTTTTGATCATGTTTTCTTTGTGCAGCTTCCTCTGTCTTGATGTATTTTTGTCTTTCTTCCTTGGATATATTAGGTAAAAGTGAGATCCCATGACCCCATTATTGTCATCACTCTCCATTACTCCACAAAGATGCCCCCTCACATGGGTATATGAACTGGTATAAGGTTTTCCTTGATGACAATCATGATGACATAAAAATTTAGTGGTTCCACCACCTTTGCCCCCCCATCAAGTTTTGTCACAAAGCTCCATAAGGGTGTCAATGAAGCTTTGTCACCTTCATTGCCCTCTTCATCCCCTTCAAACCCTTCCTCATCTTCATATAGTGGGTCACTATGAGTTTGACCACTATCCTCTTCTTCCCTTTGATGCCTAGTCCCCACCAAGACCATGGGAACAAAAAATGGAATGATAAACCACAAAAAGACCATTTCCTCAAAGTTTAGATGAACAACCTACAATAAAATGAGGGAGAAAAAGGAATGGGAAAGAGTAGAAGAGGAAAAAAACACAAGCAAACAAGAAGGAAATGAGGGAGTTGGGGTTTGGGATTACCTCTTTAGCTCTTGAAATTTGAGATGGCAGCCTTTGTTGTCTCCTCCAAGCTCCTCTTTGTTCACTCTTTCAAGCTCTCCTTTGCTCATTCCTCCAAGGTCTCACAAATCTGCCCTCAAAAATCTGCAAGTGGACAAAGTCACCAAGCTCCTCACTCTAAGCTCAAGCAAACAAAAATGAAAGGATGAGGAAAAGAGAGGGGGAGGAGCTCCTTTATTTTCATCATCACTTTCTCCTAAACCTACCCTAGGTCCCACCTCCACTTAAAAATTAGAAAAAAAATGTAGTTTTTACTTATGTGTGGGAGCGTCTAAGTGGACTCGGGTAGTGTGCTGGGAATGTTCAGGGGATCTCCAGAGGATCTCCTTGGGAGCACGTTCCCAGGCTCCAAGAGCATCCCAGGAAGCACCACACTCCCAATAGGGAAGGAAGTGTCTAAAAAACGTTCAAAGTGTGCTCCCGATTTTTGGGAGCACACTCCTTGGATACTCTTGCTCAGAGCGCGGTTCCGGGGCGGAGGAGTGGGCCCTAGGGGGCACTCCCGTTAACACTAGTTATGATCATCGTTGTATATACCTTCTGGGTTTTTTGGCTTGTTTTGTACATTTCCTTGTAAATAGCATTTGGTAAATATAAGATGTATTTTGCAAAAAACAAAGTTCATGTCTATCTAATTACAGCACTGAGATAGCAACCTAAATAAGAGATGTGGATAGAGATTAGACATCTGGGAAAAGGATCGGGTACTAGAAAACCTATTGCAGTACCGTTATCATGTCACTCCTTGTAGGTTGCATTTCTCCTCCCTACCAAAATAGTATCCAGACCCTCTTCCACATATCATCCAAACCACCTCAACCATACAAACTCAAACTGAACTGGAAATAAGAAAAAGTGACCCATGCAAGGTGAACTTATCTCTGAAAATTGATAGATAAAGGTAATTTCCAGACTACAACTCATGCCTTCATTTCAAGAAGTGTGCCCCCTTCCTATGCAAGTAACTGATGGTGGGAACTACAAGGGATAGGATCAGGCTGCAACTCAAATGCATGCATCACATAACTACTAGTCCACCTTTCCCAGAATAGCAAAGAACTCCAACCAATATGGCAAACATGCCCTCACTAACACTTCCAAGTTCCCAAAATAAACACCAGTGATACTCTTAAATGAGATGTGACCCCCTCCATAAGTGCGTCATTGTATGACTTCTGTTATACACTTCATTCCTGTAGGCGATCTGCTTAATTATCTGCTAAGAAAGGCAGTGTGACTTAGTCTAATCACATTCTCATATGTTATGTGACCAGACTCTGATCAAAGACCTGAGGATGTGCTGATTCCCACACTGTCTTGGAGTGAACAAGATTTGATATGAGTGCAGCTGTTAAGTATAAATGATTTTCATTTTGTTGCTGTTTATATGCTACTGCCTATGCTTACAATTTCTGCTGTTCTGTTTGCTTTTACAGTAGCAAAGTACATTTATGCAAAGGAGATGCAAAAGTGGACACCACCCATAATTGTCTAATGCCAATTCCTTGAAACCTTTTTCTAGCTCACAAAAGATAAACTTAGAAACAAGACTGATGTCATCAACGAAACAGAGAATGCACATGAGGATCACACAACCATATTTATCATGAGCAATCTTTAGTATTTACTACATGCCCTTTCATTCCCTTGACGATCTTCTTTCTTTCCTTAGCACTGCTATATATAATACAAAATGCACCAACCATACCATCTCTTGTATGGATCATTCATACAAGAAGTAGCTCAGATAGCTGCTGAAATCTGTTACAGATGACTTGTTTGCTATACAGATGTACACCAACAAAGCTCTATCCACAATTGAGTGGTCAACAATTCCTTTCTCAAGAATTGGCTGTAATGCTAAGGTAATGTGCTTCAAAACTGCAGACTTTTTTGATAGGTGCTGACCATATAACAAATCCACTAACCATCGGTCAGATTTAAAGAATGTACAGCTCCATGATTTCAAGTATTTGGTGGGTTCTCTGTCAAAAGTGCGAGCCACTAGAAGTATGCTGGCACATGCACCTCCCTACTTGCATTCCACCACCTGAAAACTACACATTAGGACATTTCATAACAGCAGATATGAAAGCTACATCCTTCTTTTGTGAAAAGCATGCAAAACACCCAGCTGCACTAAAAATATGACTGCTGCAGCAAACTAAGTAACTCAGTCCCGCCATCCTGCCAGGTGAATCTACTTTCAAATTTTCTGTTAGAGGCCTGTTACTGTCTTCTCACTATTGTATTTACTGCTCGTATAGACCATGGAATTGGATCAACTTCATCACAACATTCAAGAGCAGCCTCCTTACCAGAAATGCTAACAATGAAATCAGCAAATTCTGGTCATCAACACAGTTATAGAAACTCAACATCGTTCACCAGAATGGGCACCACATTACCAAATATGCATTGGGGCAGATTGTGCATTAACAGATACCCAACTCAAAATGGGGTTGGCCCTATTCACAACACCACTTCTCAATCTGAATAGGAGGCTTCGGAGAGAAGGCATTCCATCACAACTTCCCCCCTTAATACTGAACGCAGGCCATATTGTGAAGATAGAAGCCCCCCCCAAATGCCATATGTCCAACACCAACATAGTTCCACAACCTGGTGAAAGTGGCCTCTTTCGGAGTTATAGAAGAAGGATTCACTGAAGCATGCTGATTGGTTGAAGGTACAAAGGGTGGCAAAAGTTGTATTTGATCATGAAATTGCCAAGTGTAAGGCATCCAAAATGGACCACCATCATAGTGTGGAAGGAAACGATCAACCAAGATATGATGAGAATCATCTATAAAAAACAATGGGACAAATATTGCGGACTTGTTAATAGACACTGCATCAAAGAAGGTGAGGAAGTACTTAAGGTCGTAGGTCCAGAAATGTGACTAGGAACCAACTCCAATAACTAAGAGGTGGGCCTTACATCACTATGAAACAAAGCATCCACTAGAAAACCAACTCTTGGAACATAAATAATGTCTCCAAATGTGGCAGTGTCAATAATGAGATGATCACATTCTAGAACAGGTAAGGCCCAATAGGCAAAATGCACTGCCATGTGTGCATGAGGAGAACCCATCAAGTCCAGCAACAATGTAGAAGCAGTCTCCATTGAGGTTATATCGATAAGAGGAGGCACAGTCTCCATTGAAGTTATATCAATAATAGGAGGCACATCAAACTGTAATAAAGAAAGATCCACTCTAATAGGTTGAGAATCATTTGTAGAAGAATCCTTGAAAAGAGGAAGTGGAAATGATCCCAGCAAACCATGTATAGCATTTGTACTGGAAGGATCATATAGACAATATACCAGAATATGGGCCCATATATTTGATTCAAAAAACCTGAAATACAAAATTGATGAAGTCGTACCTTGGTCAAGGGTTTGGCATAATAGATCAAACTCATATGCATAGTGCACGGCCAGATGTGCACCATAAACTTTATCAATAGTATCATCTAGAAGATCCCTGTCACAAACTGTAACCCTTGCAAGCTATTCAATTCCTTGAAGACAATTCATTGAATTCAATGAAGACTTGGAAGACACAACTCTCTGTAAATCAGATCTACCCAAATACAAGTAACCTTGTTGAATAGGGAAAAGATTCATTTTGAGGTCATTAGGCTCTGCAAAGAAGAAGACTTCGTAAAGTCTTCTAAGAATCCMCTGTATAGACCATAGAACCATAGAAGGAAATCTACAGTATATTGTTTCTGCATTTAGGGCAGCACAAGTCTTTGCAAAAACCACAGCCCTAGAAAAATATTACTGCRAAAGGATGATCTAAGAAAATCCTAGTTTTGCACCATAACATATGATCCCACTAGCCAATAGTTTTTGGATCATATAGTTGAAGTGAGCCATGAAGAAGGCTTGAAACCCTAGGAAACCCTAAGAGATGATCAAGAAACTTTAGATCCACTGCCCTTAGGGAAATTCCTTTCAATAATAATCTCTGGATCACCTATAGAGAAAAAACAGATCTAGAAACCCTAGTTCCACAGCACTTAGGGCGATACCACTAGACAAAAATCTCAAAACGTTTTTGCTGAAAAATATCTCAAAATAAATCAGCAAAAGGGTACTCTGAAACCCTGGTTCCAAAGTCACAAATAATAGTGATGCCAACAGTCAATAGCCTTGGATCTGCAGCTGAAAATTCCTGAAATAAAAATCAGCAAAGAAACCCTAATGCTGGATCTCCAAAAAAGGTTCACAAAACAACCAAATAACCTCAAACAAAGTGGCTTTTTCCAGCCAACAATAACACCATGAAAAACAACCCCAAAACTCCTTGATTTAGAGATTTTTCTATATTCCAAAGTCTGATCACAAAGTATACGAGCATGAACAGCCAAGAAGAAAACCCTAACCAGCAGTGAAATAGGTAGAGAAATATTCAGCCCCACTCTGTTAACATTTTGAGATCACAAGAGAACAAGAGGATTGAATGGAACTGAACAGCCAACCCAAAAACCTGCAGAAGTAAAGGAGAAAATAGCACTAAACAAGTGTGCTAGAATGTCGAAAATATGCGTTAAAGAGAAAAAAAAAACATAGAACAAGAGAATGTCAAAGATATAGTGCTTGTAGGGTAATCACTTGTATAAAAGAATGATGCCCGTAAACTAAATAATGATCACAAGTTTGCATGATCACACAAGATGATATTATAGATGAGGTTTGAG
>JASDQU011179619.1:22780-41860 GCA_032191745.1 Picea mariana | reverse complement strand
GACTACATAAATGGCCGATGCAACAAAAGGCTTTTCGGGTTGAAATTCTCTTTGAACATATTGATACCATGACAATTGTCTTGGAAATACTGACTCAACGACAGGGATCATAGACCAACGGGTAATCTTATAAGGAGTGTGATAAAGAGATGAGCAGATTTTCCAACCTAGAAACAAGGCGAGTGAAAGGGTGTCATGTTCAAAAAGTGACTCTTCCATGGAATACAAGTTTAGACAAATTTCTTTCCCAAATTTTCCCTCACCATTTCTTGCGAGTACCTCTTTATTTTTATACAAGCTTGAGGAGGATAACATATTCTTGTAATGTAAGCTCATCCTTCATATGAGTCCCTTGGAGTATGTTTAACGAACCCTAGGAAGGAGTGGTTCAGTCCCATATAGGCCTTTTGATGTTTGTTTTACGAGTCCAAATAAAGAAAATTCGGGGTTTTTTCATGTTTATAGAGTTTGAAAAACACTAAAAGAGAACTCTCTCAGTTCTTTTTTCGTAAAATAGTCTGATGAGACTGAAAAAGAGATAAACTATCGCTCAACATATGTTTTCTTCAAATACTTTAACGAGCGTGAAAAGAACAAGATCGCTTGGCAATCTTTTCATGTTTAGAGAGTTTAAAAAGAGCTTAAAGGGAACTCCAGGGGGTTCCTTTTTCGTATAACCTTTACGAGTTCGAAAAAGTGATAAAAGTACACTTGGTTACATCCTCACGTATTTACAATCATGAGAAAGAACAAAGACCAATCTCGGTAACTTATTCTCATGTATTTACGAGCATGAGAAAGAACAAAGACTAAGCTCAGGATTGTTTTTATTTTTACGCAATCTTTAAAACAAAACAAAACTATGCTTGGGATAAATTTTATTTTTACACAAGCTTAAAAACTAAACAAAACTATGGTTGAACTTGGTTTCATTTTTACACAAGCTTGAACCAGAGGAAACTATGCTTGAGGTAGGTGGTTTCATTTTTACACAAGCTTGAACCAAAGTAAAAACTATGTTTGAACTTCCCAACTCATTATCCACGAATTTGCATGGTTGGTACTTAGCCCCCAGCTTAAGAAGCTAGCGGTTCAACTTCAACATGAATTCCAGAGGCTGAGGCAAATGCCCCCCAAGCTTAGTTTCATCCAACTGCAAAAGAGAATGAAATAGAGTTCAAATACTAGACGAAGGACTTGACTCAAATAGAGAGGGGGAAAACTATTTCATTTTTTTTAACGAGCTTGACACAGAAAATGGAACTATTCTCATAACCTCTGTTTCATTTTTTAATGAGGTTTCCATAGAGACGAAAAAAACAATCCTCGTAGTATCTTCTTGATCATGGATTCCAAGAGGAAAATGCTCCAGAATGACACCATGTCAAGGGACAAAACTCGATCGTGGCTTCCAAGAGGTCTTCACTGGAAGGAAGAAACACACTCTGGAAGGACACCATGTCGAGGGTTACTCTTGAGTGAGAGAGTAGGATTGACCGATGGTGAGATCAAATTGACCACTTGGGTTTCATTCTCCAAGGGGAAAATGGGGTCGATAGGTGGAAACAAATCGATTGCTTGGGTTTCACTCTTTCACGGGAGAGTGGGATCGATCAAGGATGGGATCAAATCAACCACTTTGTTAACACTCTCTAAAGGGAGAGTGGGATCAACCGAATATGGGATCGAATCGACCACTTTGTCAACTAGTTCAATTAAGGATATGGCCAGATTGACGACATGATCAATCAGACTGATCGACGGGGGAGCCAGATTGATCACTTCGTCAACTACAGGGGGGTTGAGAGAAAGCTTGTGATAAGAAGATGGAAGTTGGGGTTGTGAAACAGTCATTTCTTCTAGGAATTTTGAGGCTTCTTCCATATGAGGGTAAAGATGAGTTAGATGACGCCCTTTGCATAAAATACATGGGAACTTGGCTCTACTTTTCTTCTTCCCAACTGTATCATGAATAGTTGACGGGAGATCATCAACATGTTGTTCAGAGGCTGATGATATGGGTTGGCAAGGGTGAGTAGGCCATACTTCTATAACCTTGGATAGACCAGGACAATCCTTAAGAAGATGGATACCCTTACAAAGTCTGCAAGGGTACTTGGGCTTATGAGTTGTTTGGGTGATATTGACATCATCAACACTCCCAACATGATTAATAGTAACTGGTTGTTTTCCAACATGTTTGGCAATGGTTAGAGGTTTTGAACCTTGTTTATATTTCTTCTTCTTAATATTTCTTTTCTTCTTCTTCTTATTCACCGGGTTACTAGCTTTAGAACTTTCACCCGATGAAGAAGATGAAATGAAAGGCGACATTGCAAGTGAAGAAGGTGAAGAAGAACTTACTTTTGAAGAAGGTGAAGGATCAACATGAGGTTGATGCTCTTGGGGGGAAGTTCTTACGACTGAAGCACTTACTGCATTTAGGATTACCTAAGTGGAAAACAACCATATCGATAATCCAATTGTGAGACTTAGAAGGCTCAAAGTAGTGATGTGAGGAGGACCAATGTTTCCGTAAGAAGGAAAAACAAAAGGTTCCCCTAGAGTAGAGGTTCCTTCATTGGTCATTTCGGGAACTGATGCCATTAAAAACAAAAATCCAATCTACAGTCCATTAGGGAGAACAAACAACACACACTAAAAATCTAGTAAGCAAGCAAGCAAACAAAACCTTCTCACAATGAGCACACTAGTTGGTGATGAAATCCAACATCGCGAGAACAATGTAAGAAGGGGATGAGATAGAGCAGGTGGAAAAATTACGTGAATGACCTTCTTAACGAACTTACACCCTGGTTCAATCTCCCACACATAATCATGGGTATACCCTCCAAAGAGCCTGAGTGAGTTTGGCCAACGTCGATTTCAGGTACCGTGAAGACTTGCCCCTCCACAATCACCTTGTGTAAAGACCCTAAAGATATAGGCCACTAAGGTTACCAATCACTACAACAATGCCTGGGGAAACACTTGACATTCAGATCCACATGCAAGGGCAGGGTATCTAGCCTGAAATCAACTTGAAAGGCTTCCACTCATCATTGTGGGTATACCTCTCAAGCGACGCCCATAAACACGTAATCTTTACACCAATACCAACAAAGCAGGGTGAGTAACTCTATCAGTCTCAATGTAACCTCGTGATTGACCCTTGTTTTAGAAGGGATTCCCAGGAAAAAATGTAGTAAGTGGATTTTACTCTCCCTATCACAAGATAATATGTTTGTTTGCATCTTTGGAAAGTTATCTTTCACATGCCTTACGACTAATCTAATGTAGGTTTTCTACCAGAAAAGATAAAAATGTCTAATCAATTTTTATAAGCGCTTTATTTTTTGGCTGTTGTTACTCAAACGGAAAATGGCATAGACAATATGGTGTTTTGACCGACTCAGAAGTTATGCAAAGAGATGAAGATGCAATATTTTCATTTCGATGAAAGCTATGCTACGAGAAGGAGAACCCATTTATCATTCCTAGATGCATAATGTCCCAAAATATTAAAACTCATCAATATCAATATTCTCAAGAAATGAGCAAAAACGACTGTACACCAATGCACGATTCATGGTCCCCCCCCGGCCATCAGGGGGAAATTTTTTCATAATTGAAGATCAAAAAATGCCAAGAATCATGCAATTCCGCTACTTCAAATGCAAGGATGCCCCCAATCCAATATAAAGCAAGAAATTAAATCTTTTTGTTTCAAAAATTTCACTAAAAGCAATAATGAACTTTCTTAAAACAAAAAAACCCAAACTAAAAGTTTTCTTTTAAAGCGAACTATTTAGAAGAAATCTGATCTTTCCCTAAACAATTCTAAAGAAAACACAGGCTTTGGATTTGAAAGACACTCAAATCAAGAGACTAATACTTCAAAACCAAACAAAGCAAAAATGGCTAAAAGCAACTCAAAGAATGTCAAGCAGACTGTAAACAGATCAATATAGGCTCCAAAAGTTCAATCCAGCTGATCAAAGAAAAACTGGGCATCAAAATATAGGAAAGCCTAATTCCAAACAAAAATTTCAAATGGGTTTTCAGCCTAGCTATAGGGTGTAGTGTGAAAATTAGTGGAGTTTGCAAACTGGACACAGGTAGGGTGCGAACATGTCGCATTGGATTACACAGTAGGGTGAAAAACTGAGGGGTTTTTGCAGGCTGTAGACTAGTACAATGCAAGATTGCTTGATATCAAAGAGAATTTGGAAAAGGACAAAAGAGTATACGTGAACTTTTAGATCCAGAGAGTCTGGATGGATCTTGTTATCACTCCAAGAAACTCTTTAGGGTTGTAAACTAAAGATTCTTGGTAACTTAAGAATATGGTAAATTAGGTATGCTTGGAACAATGGGATAACTCAAAAGCTAATGAAAGTGACTACTTATCATGCATTCGAATAAGACTTTTAGAAATCAATAATTAGACAACATAGTTGAACAGGGGATGAAGAAAACTAGTCTAGATAACCAAATACATTAACATGCAGGGTCATACAAGACAACAAGAAGACCTTTAATTCAAGTTCATGAGCTTAATAAGAAGATGATAGTTCTTAGAAGCCGAGCTAAACTGAAATAAAGTGCAGAATAATGAAATATGAAAAAATCTGATATTGAAAACAAAAGAGGACCGTGATTCTATTATCAATAATAAAAGTCTAGTACAATAGCCAAAAAATGTCTCCCCTATTTAACCCTTTAGTTCCTCTTATGTCTTGAGATTTATAGCTTTATAATACAGTTTTTCAGATCCTAAAAGAATGGATCAGATATGCTAAAGATAGAAAGTCAAAACTAATTTACAAAAGATAAGGAATGATCCTCAAAATGAGGTCAATTCCACATTTCATGGTCTTCAGATGATGTAGAATCCCTGTGCAGTGCAGATAAGCCTTCCAAGGCTATTTGATGACTCTCAAGAAAGATGAAATTTGAATTTGCTAATTTTGGAAAAAACCCCGATTTGTTGCCTCCAAAATAGGTGTCAAAACCAACTTGAAAACCTATTCTAACCCTTTTACATCAAAAGTGGATCTTAGATCTGACTCTATAATTCAACATCTATCCATTAAAAGAGTTTTCAAGAGATTTGTATTAGTAAAACTTCGATCTAGGMAAAATMTCACCAAATCTGGCCATCTCAGGTTTCACCARCTAATTTGCCTTACGATCTGCTAGTTAGCTGGTGAAAGCTCTGCTTTTCACCAACTAACTGGTTATAATTTCACCTTTTGCGYTGGTGAAAGTTCTGTCTTGGTCAAAATGGAAATATTCAAAATGAGTATACTCTGCCTCCATGGCTGCCATCTATTCCTTTAGAATTTGAACCAAATTCTTTATTGTCTTCTTCAATTTGCTCCATATAAATTGACAGAGAGTTTTTGGTTCATCTGTATTGATACTGTGACTTTMTTTACCTGTGCTCAGCTGATAACACATTTATTCTTTGATTTAGGTATTGATAGTGGATATCTTACAKCTCGATGTGAAACATCTATTCCAAAGMCAATTTAAGAGAATTAATGTTAGCAGGGTCAATTAGGCACAAATAATCTTGTTTTAACCATTCAAACTGCTCAATATCAATGCATCGAAGATAAGGGTTTGTGGGAAACTCTGAGAAGAACAKAGACACATTTTTATATTATGTGCTCCAACAACTAGTTGTGATGTTTCCTCTTCTTCCAGGAACAAATCCTCTAGGCCTTTTCAAAGATACATTAGCTGGTGAGTTGGATACTATTGCTGCAATTGTGAAATGCATTGATGTCGTTTTGGTGTCTGTTGTTCAAACTGATGTGACCTTTGTATTCTTTGGAATTTCATCATGGCCTGATGCCTTCCATATACTCTATGCAGTAAAACCCTTGGCAATCATCTGACACCTCATTAGCACCTGTAACGCACAACTTTGTACAACAGGTCGACATCAATTTGTTTCATACAACAAAATCTTCTTTGAAAAATCTTCGTGACTTCCTCACCATGACTCGAGCTTTGGATTGTGGTAGATACTAACTCGTGGCTTATATTGATGACAGGTGCTAACTTGTAGAATGAAGGACTGAGGTTGGTGCTCAATACTCATATTCATAGTTACATGGATGACTAGTGATCTTATGAGCTGTTAATAACCTCTGTCTTACAAATCGAGCAGCAACTCGACACCTGTGCATAATTTTTATCTCTGATTCTTCCTCCTTAATGCCTGAAAATATCCTTTGTGATCTCTTCTTGTGGGTTTTTTGACATCTTTTCTCTTCTGTCGTGACTTTTGCCTTAGACTTTATCAAATACTCAGCTATCAAATGACACCTGCACATTTAAGGTTAAGTAGTGGCATTCGATGGTATATCGAAGACACCTGGGACTTCAATTCTGGGCACTGGCAGATAACTTTAGAGATGTATATTTATATATATGCTTAATGTTGAATCCGATATAAACTAGGAATTTAGAATATACAGGTTTCATATATATCAAGGCTTACATAGTTTATTCAAATAGTGAATTGGAAAGAATTCAGTGCTAGCGCTTGGCTTTATATGATTTTGAATTTGACCCAGGGTTAGGTTTGAGGACTCTACTTTAGCTTGGGGCCTTATATATGACTGTGCACTTAGACTTTGTGTTGAACGCACTTGATGTGTAGACCTGAAACTTGGAATATATGAACATATATATTTCTTTGTCCATAATATGAGATATAAAACATAAAAATAAAACAATGATATATTTTTTTATGTTTTATAATCTCTATAGCATAGACTAGAGAAAAATAAATGACATTTATTTGTATCTTGTATTGCAGGTTAAAAAGAAAAAGTTTCCAAGGATGATAGGCTAAAGTGATTACCCAAAAGCTAGATGAAGGTAAAGATTTAAAACACTGGCCAAAGGCTAAAAAGAAAAATGAGTGAAACAGGGAGAGAGAGAGACAAAAACGCTCCCAACAAACTAGTGCATTTTGATCGCTAACAACTGGCTCCAACTGGGATGGAGACCTCCCTGCGAGGTTTCCAAAAACCTAGTAGTTCCAGTAACCTTTAGCATTAGGCATGGAGTCATCTGGCCTGTGCAGTTGTTCCTCTGCAAACCTACAGCCTGCCTGTAGCCTGCCTGTAACCTACCCTGCTTATTTATGAGCTCAACAACTGAAAAGATCTAGCTGCTTGTATGGCGAGCTTATTCTTCTGCCTACTCCTACACTAACCAACTGTACTGTCTCTTATCAAGTGAAGTCATGCTTCCAATGAAGCCATGCGAGAAACTTATTTACTGTCATCATGCTAGATCTTGGCCCAAAAAATAATGGAAGCCATGTCATGCAGAAAAGAGGTTTGAACAGATGATAAAGACAATCTTCTTCTGACAAAAATACTTTAATGCATTTGCTGCTCATAGATTCCAAATAGTTATCAACATGGTCATAGATTTCATAAAGAAATACCTCTTTGAGATGCCGATCCAACTGACTGTATTACAACTGTTGATTGCTTTCACTGGTCTCAATACTGAATGTAAACTGTTCTTCTTCTATTGAAAGAGAATGCAAATTCAACTGCTGATTTGAACCTCTCTGCTCTTCTTCACCATCACTGGTCTTAATGTTGAAAACATATTGCTCATCCTCTATCAGAGAGTCATATAAGAAGGACTGTTGATCTGAACTTTCCATCACATCATCTTCCTCATTGTATCTGCTGCAATCTTCCTGATGTTCTGGCTAAAGATTAGACAATCCTTGCAAATCTGGAAACTCTAAGCTGCCTTCATCATCCTCTTGTTCATGTGTGCTGCAAATTTCCAGTCGCTGCAAATATTGAAACTGAGAGATACCCTTAGGATCTGTTGTAGATTCAAAACTGTCATACATTGATACAAAAATCTGCTCATCATCTTTAAAGGTTTCAAAAAAAACAATATGATCATCTCTTTGCTGAAAAGTAGGACTAGATGAAATTTTAGTAGTCAACAATTCTTCACAAGACTTAAAGTCTTCTTCCTCGTCACTATATTTGTCAAATATGGGAACATCAAGAACAATTTCTAATGATAGAGATGAAGATTCAAGCATAGAGTCATCAACAATAGGATCTTGAAATAGATTTGAAAAAATATCATCTTTTACCTCATCATATTCATCCTTCTTATCTGACATTGACATGTAAGATACATAAGGAGAAATATAATCCTCTTGCTGTCTTTCTTGAAGATTAGATGTTTTCTGAAAATCTTGTTCTTCATAGTCACTACCATTTCTCTTGAACTACAAATCTGAAAGTGGAGGGCTGCCCTTAGAATCTGTCGCAGATCTGAGACTGTCACCCGCTAATGTATCAATCTGATAATCACCTTTGGGGTTTTCAAAGGGGACAATCTCGTCTTCATGACAAAGTAAGTCAGTAGATGAATTTGATACAATGTCAAAAGAATCAATGCTATGGTTATCCATCCGAAGATCACCAATATTTTGGTTACAATGATAGATGTCCCCTGTTGCAACATACTCTTCGAAGCTATCATTAACCACATCATGTATACATTTATGATCATCTCTTTGTGTAGCTAAAGAAACCAATTCTTCGAATTCATAACAATCAGACTTGAGGATGGTAAGAGAGCATTCGGTTTCTTTATTATCCATTTGTAGTTCATGTTGATGGGAAAACACAACATCTGAAAGATCATTAAAGGGCTGTGGCATATTATGAGGGGGAGCTCTTTCTAGATTTACATCTTCAATCTTACAATTTAATTCATATTCATCACAACAATTATCAAATGCAAACTCATCTGAAAAATACCTTTTGTAGTGCTCAGTGAATTCTTTGAGAAAATACTTCAATGATGAAATGCTGGAAGGAGGTAAAGAAAAATACCACTGACGTGCATCACCATACAATGAAAACATGAACATCTTCATGCTGTAGATCTAATAGATCCATGCACTCATAAAACTTGATGAGGTGTTCGGTAGGATTATCTTCTTTTCTCTCTTTGAAGCTAGGCAGAAAATCTCTTCATTCCGACATATCAGGTACTGGATGTGGGAAACCAAGAACTGAAGAGAAGTCAAGAGGTGCAAACCTCCGAGCCAAAAGAGAAACAAATGCTTTTGACATTTGAATATCGTGGAGTCTCCACTGAATCCATCCTTCATGGAGTAGCCAGATAGATGATTACAACCAATGTAGTGTCCAACCTTTGTCTATCATCAAAGATCAGATCTATGTCATCTCCCAGGGAAGCTGAGCTTCGATCTCCTCTCCTCGGCAATGGCACCAATTTGTTATCACTCCAAGAAACTCTTTAAGGTTGTAAACTAAATATTCTTGGTAACTTAAGAATATGGTAGATTAGGTATGCTTGGAACAATGGGATAACTCAAAAGCTAATGAAAGTGACTACTTATCATGCATTCGAATAAGACAGTGCTTTTAGAAATCAATAATCAGACAACATAGTTGAACAGGGGATGAAGAAAACTAGTCTAGATAACCAAATACATTAACATGCAAGGTCATACAAGACAACAAGAAAACCTTTAATTCAAGTTCATGAGCTTAATAAGAAGATGACAGTTCTTAGAAGCTGAGCTAAACTGAAATAAAGTGCAGAATAATGAAATATGAAAGAATCTGATATTGAAAACAAAAGAGGACTGTGATTCTGTTATCAATAATAAAAGTCTAGTACAATAGCCAGAAAATGTCTCCCCTATTTAACCCTTTAGTTCCTCTTATGTCTTGAGCTTTATAGCTTTACAATACCGTTTTCAGATCCTAAAAGAATGGATTAGATATGCTAAAGATAGAAAGTCAAAACTGATTTACAAAAGATAAGGAATGATCCTCAAAATGAGGTCAATTCCACATTTCATGGTCTTCAGATGATGTAGAATCCCTGTGCAATGCAGATAAGCCTTCCAAGGCTATTTGATGACTCTTAAGAAAGATGAAATTCGAATTTGCTAATTTTGGAAAAAACCCTGATTTGTTGCCTCCAAAATAGGTGTCAAAACCAACTTGAAAACCTATTCTAACCCTTTTACATCAAAAGTTGATCTTAGATATGACTCTATAATTCAACATCTATCCATTAAAATATTTTTCAAGAGATTCAGATTAGTAAAACTTCGATCTGGGCAAAATCTCACCAAATCTGGCCATCTCAGGTTTCACTAGCTAATTTGCCTTACGATCTGCTAGTTAGCTGGTGAAAGCTCTGATTTTCAGCAGCTAACTGGTTATAATTTCGCATTTTGCGTTGGTGAAAGTTCTGTCTTGGTTAAAAAGGAAATATTCAAAATGAGTATACTCTGCCTCCATGGCTGCCATCTATTCCTTTAGAATTTGAACCAAATTCTTTATTGTCTTCTTCAATTTGCTCCATATAAATTGACAAAGAGTTTTTGGTTCATCTGTATTGATACTGTGAATTTCTTTACCCATGCTCAGCTACTAACATATTTATTCTTTGATTTAGGTATTGACAGTGGATATCTTACAGCTTGATGTGAAACCTCTGCTCAAAAGCCAATTTAAGAGAATTAATGTCAGCAGGGTCGATTAGGCACAAATAATCTTGTTTGAACCATTCAAATTGCTCAATATCAATGCATCGAAGATAAGGGTTTGTGGGAAACTCAGAGAAGAAAAGAGACACATTTTTATATTATGTGCTCCAACAACTAGTTGTGATGTTTCCTCTTCTTCCAAGAACAAATCCTCTAGGCCTTTTCAAAGATACATTAGCTGGTGAGTTGGATACTGTTGCTGCAATTGTGAAATGCATTGATGTCGTTTTGGTGTCTGTTGTTCAAACTGATGTGACCTTTGTATTCTTTGGAATTTCATCATGGCCTGATGCCTTCCATATACTCTGTGCAGTAAAACCCTTGGAAATCATCTGACACCTCCTTAGTACCTGTAACGCACAACTTTGTACAACAGGTGAACAACAATTTGTTTCATACAACAAAATCTTCTTTGCAAAATATTTGTGACTTCCTCACCATGACTCGAGCTTTGGATTGTGGTAGATACTAACCCGTGGCTTGTATTGATGACATGTGCTGACTTGTAGAATGAAGGACTGAGGTTGGTGCTCAATACTCGGATTCATAGTTACGTGGTTGACTAGTGATCTTATGAGCTGTTAATAACCTCCGTCTTACAAATTGAGCAACAACTTGACACCTGTGCATAATTTTTATCTCTGATTCTTCCTCTTTAACACCTGAAAATATCCTTTGTGATCTCTTCTTGCGAGTTATTTGACATATTTTATCTTCTGTCGTGACTTTTGCCTTAGACTTTATCAAATACTCAGCTATCAAATGACACTTGCTCATTCAAGGTTAAGTAGTGGCATTCGATGGTATATCGAAGACGCCTGGGACTTCAATTTTGGGCACTGGCAGATAACTTTAGAGCTGTATATTTATATATATGCTTAATGTTGAATCTGATATAAACTAGGAATTTAGAATATACAAGTTTCATATATATCAAGGCTTACATAGTTCATTCGAATAGTGAAGTGGAAAGAATTCGGTGCTAGCGCTTGGCTTTATATGATTTTGAGTTTGACCTAGGGTTAGGTTTGAGGACTCTACTTTAGCTTGGGGCCTTATATATGAATGTGCACTTAGACTTTGTGTTGAATGCACTTGATGTGTAGACCTAAAACTTGGCATATATGAACATATATATTTCTTTGTCCATAATATGAGATATAAAACATAAAAATAAAAAAATGATATATTTTTTATGTTTTATAATCTCTATAGCATAGACTAGAGAAAAATAAATGACATTTATTTGTATCTTGTATTGCAGGTTAGAAAGAAAAAGATTCCAAGGATGATAGACTAAGGTGATTACCCAAAAGCTGGATGAAGGTAAAGATTTAAAACATTGGCCAAAGGTTAAAAAGAAAAATGAGTGAAACAGGGAGAGAGAGAGATAAAAACGCTCCCAACAAACCAATGCATTTTGATCACTAACAAATCTCCCACAGACTCAGAAACCATAAAACAAGCAATCAAAGCAAGGGAAACTAGACTAACTAGGAAACAACATGTTCCCCAGTGGAGTCACTAATTTTGTTCTATCTTGTGTAAAAATGAAACCACCTACCTCAAGCATAGTTTCCTCTGGTTCAAGCTTGTGTAAAAATGAAACCAGGTTCAAGCATAGTTTTGTTTAGTTTTTAAGTTTGTGTAAAAATAAAATTTATCCCAAGCATAACTTTGTTTTGTTTTAAAGATTGCGTAAAAATAAAAACAATCCCGAGCTTAGTCTTTGTTCTTTCTCATGCTCGTAAATACATGAGAATAAGTTACTGAGCTTGGTATTTTTTCTTTCTCATGCTTGTAAATACGTGAGAATGTAACCGAGTGTACTTTTATCACTTTTTCTAATCTCATCCAAGCCAACTTTCTCCATGAGAGCTCCTCTCCTTTTATAAGATGAAGAGGATAAGGTGAGGAGGTTAGGATAATCCCACCAAATCATGAAAGTGAGTAAGATCCAAACCATTCAGATGCCACCTCACCATGGAAGTTTCTCCTTCTAGAAGCATCACAAAGATGCTTGTTTTTCCCACGTATGAACATTCTGACACCCTGCTTATAGAGCAATCTGCGAACCTCTCGCAACCCAACTATGGTGCAGCCTATGAGAATTAGGCATTCTCGCACCCTAGCCATAGTGAAACATGTGAAAATAATATTTAATAGGGTTTTCATAAAGGAAAATGCAACTTCTTTTCTCAGGAAAAGTTCTTCTCCCTTCTTTCTTTAGGAACTCAGGACACTGATCCCTCTGAAGACTACAGACATGTTTACATCATTAACAGTCACTGAGTCTCTGTTACACATTATTTTCATCATCCCTATGACCGTTAATGATGTAAACCTGTCTGTAGTCTTCAGAGGGGTTAGTGGCCTGAGTTCCTGAAGAAAGAAGGGAGAATAACTTTTCCTGAGAAAAGAAGTTGCATTTTCCTTTATGAAAACCCTATTAAAGATGATTTTCGCATGCTGCACTATGGCTAGGGTGCGAGAATGCCTAATTCTTGTAGGCTGAACCATAGCTAGGTTGTGAGAGGTTCATAGATTTATCTATAAGAAGGGTGCGAGAATGCTCATACGTGGGAAAATCGAGCATCTTCTCGATGCTTCTAGAAGGAGAAATTTCCATGGTGAGGTGGCATCTGAATGGTTTGGATCTTACTCGCTTTCATGATTTGGTGGGATCATCCTAACCTCCTCACCTTATCCTCTTCAGCTTATAAAAGGAGATAAGCTCTCATGGAGAAAGTTGGCTTGGACGAGATTAGATTTTGGGATTAGCTTGGATTGGATTGAGCTTTGGAGATTGTTAGCTTGGCTAGATGAGCCATTTTGTCAAGATAGATTGTGAACATTATCAGATCTATGCTCTCAGAATTTTTGGAGTGGAAGTGTGTGGGGAACAAAGGACAGTTGGAAGGGACCTTACGACATCAAGGCCATGGTTGTAATTGTTGGCAAATGTTTAACATGTAGCACATGCTTGTCATTGATGGCAAGTACAGCAATGAAGATGGCATGAGTACAGGAAGAATGTACCAGACGAGCACCAAAAGTATTTTAGGAAGACACTGCAGAGCAAGCCCGATAAGTTCAGAAGAGATAGCGTACTTAAGATCACAGGAAGATCAAAGGTCGAGGCCTTTGACACTTAGAAATTATTCCAAGTAAGAAGGATGTGTAAGCTTGAAGGAGAAGCATCATTGATCGTTGGATCTCATCCTGAATTCTCGATGGCCATCATATTTGAATGAAGACAAAAGGAGCACGCAGATTTGGAGGATATATCTCAGGCGTTAGATTTGAGCGCAAGATCCGATCACCATTGGATTGAGGAGAACTTGCACGTTCTTTAAAGTGCAAGGAGTAGAGGGCTCACAAATCCCGACAACCCGATGGCCGTCAGATTTGAATGAAGACAAAAGGAGCACGCAGATCTGGAGGATAGATCTCAGGCGTTAGATCTGAGCACAAGATCCAACCACCGTTGGATCGAGGAAAACCTGCACATTCTTTAAAAGTGTAAGGAGTAGAGGGATCACAAATCCCGGAAGTAGGAGGACCATCCATCTCAGGGGGTTATGTGGACCGTTGATCTGACTCCCTGTCGGAGTTTTGGGGATCAAGAGTTGGAGATGTCAAAGAATATTGACATCAAGAATCCCGAAATCGCGATGTGCGAAATCCTGACTGAATCTGAACCGTCAGATCAAGATGTGATCTGGACCGTTGATCTGACTCCCTGTCGGAGTTTTGGGGTTCGAGAGTTGGAGATGTCAAAGAATATTGACATCAAGAATCCCAAAATCACGATGTGTGAAATCTCGACTGAATTTGAACCGTCAGATCAAGATGTGATCTAGACCGCCAACCTGACTCACGTTAGCAAACCACGTGTTGGCAGCCAATTCACATTTTTCTATTGTCCTTATAAGCTGCCTACACCAGTATTTTGCAAACCTTTATTTTCGTCGCAATTCTCGATTAAAATGACACTATTATTTTTGCACTATTTGCACACTTACCTTTGTTCTTGTTTTCACGACTGCAAGCGTGAAAACTTGGTTTTCGAAGTCACATTAAAATCTTCACTGAATTGTTGTAATCATTCTTGTCGATATGCCCATTGCGTTTCCAATTTACTTATCGTTATACGATTGACAAGACTCCAAGATCCTTATTCATTTGGAATTTTTATTTGTTAATATGACTTCGTTTTACAAGACTGTAATGATATTCTTTTGATCGAGTTTGTGATGCATTGATGATTTGATTTATATGTTCACTTGACACATTAGTTTCATGAAAACACATTTGTGTTGTGGTAAGACCCTTGGTATAAATCGTTTCATACAACACATAGTTCGTATAATCAAACCCTTGGTGTAATTTGGATTTATTGCTTTGTTTTTGAAACTATAACTATTGCTCGCGCGAATGTTTAATCCACTTACCATAGATTTCATTGGTTGATTGAATGGCGTAGTTTTAATCTATGCAATAGTGGATTGAATAGTAATATGTGCCGGTGGTTGTACTGTGGATATGACTGTTGTGCATGGGCTGAACCAGCTCCACCACCTTCGCACGTTTTTCCATTAATGTTTTCCCCCTACCCCGGTTCACCTTTGCTAGTTTCGGGTAAGMCTATGAGTGTTCTTCCCCTGCGTATGCTATGTTCAAACCCTGGCCCATTCACCTCACTCACTGTGTTCTCCYGTCTATAGCACCGGTGGTGCGCATAGAGCCAAACGGTAGTCAAGCTCTATTATTATTCGATGATGCCCGTATGGATTTAGAAGGCAGTGGTTGGCTCGTGTTTATATATAGGTTTGAGGGMTTMAACCTTTTAGTTGCCCAACAATTCTCCCTCWCATTTGATGGGTGTAGGGMTAAAGTAGGTGACATTCAGCRTGAAATCAATGAAGAATTCATAAGCTCTGCTACAGGACTAGTAGCCACAGGCCAACGATGGTTTAAAAACTCCAAAGTTGATGAGGTGCCATGGCCATTGCTATTCGTATMAAGGAAGGTTGTCTCCTGTGATAAAGGTATGCCTATTTCCACCCTTAAACCCAGGTGGCACGATCTTTTGGTGATTGTGAAAAAATTTGTGACCTGTGAAGGTCGGTATGGCTTGGTTTTTCTATATCACCTCCGGTTATTGATGAATTTCATGGGCTATCCTTTGAACATGTCGCATTACTTCTTGCATAGTCTTTACAAGATGGATAAGAGGTTCAAACGCGAGAAGAATGATAGCAGCTTGTCTCATCATGGCTTGATTAGACTCATCGTCGTCCACCATTTAAACCTTCATGGCGATAATTGGCAAGCCTTTCTATCCAGAAATGGCTTTGCTAATCCAGAGTCTATCCAAATCGATAAATCCGTGGTTAGTGAGACTATGGTCAGGCCACCCATGCCTTTTCATGTCCTTCTACCCCCTGCCAAACCCTTGGTTTTCCCTGACATCGACCTACCCGACATCATAACAGACAAGACTGAGGCTGTAAAGAAGCTTGTGAGTAAGAAAGTCAAGGGTAATCCTACTGTCGACAGCAAGGGTAAGAAGAATGCTCGATTGATATCGAGACTTGCCCGGAATAAACCTAAGCCAAACATCAACCAAAAGCCCATAGTTCTAAGCGAGGACTCGGACTCCGATATCGATCATTTCCTGGCTGAAGAGTACCCCTATTCCCATGGATTATGCTCTGAGCAACCCTATGACTATGTTTCTAATTTACCCCCTTGTCTCAAGAACAATCCTAACTACCTAGGAATCAAGTTGCATAATGAAACCCTCGGTAATTTAAACAAACCCTCACCTACAATTGCGAAACCCGAGCAGTCATCATGCTTCCAATGCAATGTGTGGCTAGAGTGTTACTACACCGACGTTCCCTTATTGCAATCAAAGATCAAATCTTTAGAGAACCAAGTTACAACGTTGTCGAGAGAAAGGGATAGGCTTCAAGCTAATGACAAGAAACAAAGAACCACTGGTTCAATCGTCTTTAGGAATGTTGAATCGGCAATAGCCTTCGTCAATTCCAAATTATCATAATCGAAGCCGTTTCTTATTGTCCAGGTATGAATTTCAACATGATTTTTGCTTTGTAAGTTTGCTTGAATTATTGTAACATATTTGGTTTTGCTTCCAAATTAGCTCTGTTCGTTTTGATTCGAAATGATGCTGTTATAGTTTAAATGATTTTTTTATGGATCCTGTACAGTGGATTCATTTTACTAAAATCAAATGTAGCTATGATTTGGTTATGCGATTTGGTCGTGCCTAGTTTAGCAATTGATTGGTTTTGACTGGGTTTGATTCGTTTTAGAATAATTCTGTTGGTTTGAATTAACGAAATCAATGGGGTTTTCTTTTGCTTGGATTTTAATTGCATCTGACCTGTACAGGAGATTTTTATGCTAAAATTAGAACACGGTTATATACGATTCTGTTGTGGTTGGATGCCATCGGCTCTGATTTAGTTCTTATGATTTGATTTTGAAATGATTTCGTAGGATTGAATTGGTATGATCTTTTATGAGTGTAATGCATCATTATTAGGGATTGGTTTGCTAAATACAATGTAGTCTATTAAATTAGAAAAAGGACTCTGTTTTGTATTGAATCAACATTCTCGTTTGGATTTGGATTACATTCGACCTGTGCAAAATATCTATTCGCTAAAATCGTGGAACTGTGTTGATTCATAACGATTGTATCGACCTCAAATTGTTTCGATTCGTTCCTGTTTGATTTGATTTACAAATGATTGCTGCTTGTATGAGTTGGATTGGTATCGAAAATATATTTGATGCTGCTCTGTTGGTTTTGATTTTAAAAAATGATTTTGTTAAACTCATATCGACATATTTTGTCTTTGTTGAATTCGTATGAAAAACTCGGCTAATAGTTTGTTTTGAAATTGATTCAAGTGATGATTTCGTTGTCTGTCAATCGATTCTGTCTGCTCCCAATTGGCAATAACAAACATTTGACAAATCACACATATCCTGTTACCAACTGATTAATTCATTTACGATTTCATTTGTTTCAATTTACATACAAGTTTTGATTTGATTTGCAAATAGCATGATCGTTTGTATATGTTCTATTAATTTGAAAAAAACGATCCTGTTGATTTCGTTTGGATTCGACAAAGATTTTGTCGATGGCTGAAGCAACATAAACTATTTGTGTTGATTGGAATTGATTCGTGAAAATACTTTCATTGCTGTTGAATTATCTAATGCAATTTTGTTTACCCCAAATTGGTGATAACAAATTGAACAGAGCGCATGCATCTCTGTTATCATTCGGTTGACCATGATTTAATCTGTTCCAATTTGCATACAAGTGTCAATTTGAATGATTCTTTTGGTTTCTAATTAGCAATCAAATATCGTTCAATAGTTTGAATATGTTCTTTGATATTTGAATTGGTTTTGAATCGATTCTGTGTTCAATTTAGACCAGCTACATAATCGAAAGATTCTGTAGCTAGTCTTAAAAATTAGTTTTTTGACAATTTTATCAATAAAATATCCTCTTAACTTGTCTATTTTTGCCTTCTTTCAGTTACATATGAATTACAATGATCAAATGAGCATGCTATGGCAGTTTGGGAGATACTTTGGATATGGTTTTGTTTTAGGTTGTTAGCTTGAGTCAGAAATAGAGATTTGGGATATAACTATCCTCAGATTTTTGTAAACTATTTTGATAATTCCCACAGGGATGTTTTACCTTGTGGGAGGTTTTTAAATACTTGTCATTTTTTGTAATAAATCCATCATCATCATCACTGTGGGAGAACCAGATTATGGATTTATGATTCAGACTGAGATGAAAGTTGATGTCTTGTAACAACTTTCACTTTCAATATATCAAACTTTTGTTTCAGGTTCTTTGCATATCAGTTTGCAATTAATTATTGACTACTTTAGCTATCATGATTCATTGCATATTGATGTGATTTGATTTATATGTTATCCATATCTGATATCTCTTATTTAAAAAAAAACACAACAATTACTCTATTTCAATTTAATGAATACATGTTTATCTTTTTCGTTAATTGAATTGCTATGCACAAATTGTTGCACACAGATTTATCTAATTGTGATGGTTTGTGAATCATAAAATTGCTGTTATATTTTTATGTCTTGTTTGTCCTGTCATTTATCTTTGAAGAGCACAACTGCTTCTTGTTTACGAGAAGCTCGTGGAGAATCTGGTGCGGGTTTTCTCCCACCAAACAACTTAATCAACCATCATACACAGGACAAACCTAAAGCGTTACTTCAGGTCCGTTTGTTATATTTTGTTTAATAGTTAATTAGTTAGTATAATATAAGTAGTTTAGATAAATATATTAGTTTAGATACATAGTTAGAATTATTGTTTTAATTGCTTAGCTTAGATAGTTTTTCAGTTTATTTTTTTTTCATAAAATTATAAAAAT
>JASDQU011179619.1:0-21179 GCA_032191745.1 Picea mariana | reverse complement strand
AACGATCAAACATGACACATACCATGATACCCCAGACCAATTACCTCATGGAGCAAGAGTCCTCTCCGATGCAAGTCCAAGCCGGTGGTGATGGAAGCTGCTGCTGCTGATAGGACAAATCTGGTGAAGAAGAAGAAAGATGGGCCCTCCAGGGCCATGCTCGGGTCAATCCTACTCTCGGCACTTCATGTCTAGGACCTGTGGGCCTCGAGACATGATCTCCTAGTTATCCCTAGATATCGAGGATAGCACCCCCTATCCTTCCAGAATGGAATAAGCCTAAACAACTTGACTACATGTTCCCAACTTGACATTTGTTAGGTTAAGAACTACCTTCCATCCACAACATGTTCCCAACTTGACACTTGCCATGTTGAGAAATGACTTTATCCACTTTTCCCCTCCTTAGGACCAAGGATATAATAATACATCCCAACTTTACACTTTTTAAGAAATATTAATAAAATATTCCTTTTTGGGTTTAAGCCCCTTTACCCAACCCCCTTAACCTCAGCTAGTGGAGTTTAAGCCCCCTGAACTCTTTTACATGGTTGGTCTGCTGCATGGATTTATTTTCATTAAATTACATGTGATTACATTTACATCTCAGTACATAAGTACTAATATTTTGCATCCAGGCTCACCAGCCTCAAAATATATAGTTCCACACTTAAAACCAATGTACATGGAACTTCTAGGTTAGAGCACTCTTTCTTCAGTGTGCCACCCTCGCTTCCTTACATAGGTGCGTGTTACTTTATGAATTCTATACAAAAGGATTCACAAGCCTTCAAAATGACTTCACTAAGCTAGTTCACATTGAATCCATGTTTGCGTGCCTATTCCCTTAGTGTGCCAACATTTCAAACAAACACTTGAGTGCTACATTCATTAAGTTGCACCACTTTCAATGCGCCATTCTTGTATTTATGAGAAAGCTTTATTGGGATAAAATGGGAAGATTTCATAAGATTTTCTACCACTGCCATGATAGAATCATGTTGATTTCTAGTTCTTGGTAGATTAGGGATAAAATCCATTGTTACCACTACCCAATCCCACTCAAGAATGGGAAATGGATGTCGTAGACCAGCTGGGTGTCTATGCTCATCCTCGACATTTTGACATGCCAAACACTTGGCAATGAAATAAAAAATTTCCTTCTTTATGCTTGGCCAATAATGTTGGCTATTGACAACTCTTATAGTTTTTTGGTAACCTGGGTGTCCAACATAAGGTAGACTATGCATTTCTTCCAATATCAGATTCTTTAATTCCCGTGAATTTGGTACAAAAATTCTTCCTTTGTATCTGAGAGTTTCATCACTTTCCAGCTCGTGGTTTTCAAATTTCTGCTATAAATTACCTTACTAAAGTTTTTCCCTTAACTTAATATAATTTTGATATGATTTAGAAACTTGTTGGTCCTAAGGTCTGCACCTGACTGCTAAAGAGAAGATCTAGGACACCTCATGTTATAAATGATCGGTTTTTTGATTTATGGGTCAGTTAGAGGGTTGGTTTACCAAGACATGAACATAGTTTGGTTGGCCAAATGACATGGATGAGGGTCCTCCTTAGCTGGTGGAACACTAAGGACAAAAAAGTGAGACAATAAAGCTGAGAAACAAAGAAAAACACCAAACCATTCAATGAACAATATGTTGCCAGAAGTTTAAGTCTTAAAATGTCATTTCAAGCATTAAACATGTACCAAAAACAAAGTTATTCCCATAGGTTGAAACAAATATTACAAATATTCACCAAAGCATAGCTGTTATCACATGTTGCATATTAATAAAGACAAGTTATACAGTAGCTGAAGGAAAAGAAATGTACTTCGCACAAATCAAAACTATATTCAAGATAATAAACACATACGAATTTGGACACAAACACTGTCATCAATAGTATCTTCACTAAGTAGAGAGATTTAATCCATGCACAGAATGGGTCCAACCAGTTGTTGTATTGATATTTTTCTTCCAGAAACCTAACCCTTGTAACATAAAAAGAATGCCTATTTATCACATATGTGGAGGCCCTTGACCAATGCGTAATTGAGGTTTCATTGTACACATTGGTTGTAGAACAACTTATTAACTTAACTAAAACACATTGCTGGAGTATGTTAATGAATACTCCAAACTTCACTTAACAAAAATGACTCATTCTTATCACACAAAAAATACCACTTATTATGATTTAAACTTAAAAGAGTCTTGAACTAAACAATTAAAAAATGCTACTAGCAATGAAACTAGACTGGTGCATGCATTGGAATGAACTGCGATTTGATAGAAAATGACTAGGAGTGACAGAACTGAGTTTTTCATTGAGAACTTACATGCATGCACGCTGTTGGAGGCCACTGGAGATAACTGAATATGTTGGCAGTGAAAGAAGCAAATCATATTGAATTTTCTAGAGTCTCTGATATTCTTTCTGCAATTTGGACGTGTAGTTTCCCCAATTTTGGTTTGGCGTTGCAGGGTCCAGATTCCAGAACTTCTGTTTTGTACCTTTTGGCTATCGATGAACTACTTCCAGATGAGAAATATGATGACGTGGATTTTTTTGAGGGGTCTGAAATCCCTTTAACTCAACAATAGGAACCAAACCCTCCTTAGAGGCCCAATTAAACTATGTAGCGTTTGATGGGTGGAATGATTCTCCAAATATTTCGATCTAGCTAATTTATCGATGGGATTTACTTAGTGATTGATAGGATATCTTTCTGTGAAAGTTCCTCCTTCATATTAAATGTTGTCTTTTATCTTTTATTTTATTAGACAAGTCTGATAAATTAGGGTGTGATGGTATAAAACAACTGATAGAAGGGATTCTTAACTATTGAAGAAGACTGGGCCCGGGATAACCCTCATGCTCTAGAATGAAGGCAACGATATTCACACCTATTACAAGCCTAATAATAATACATTAACTTACTGGTATTTCAACAATCACTGAGGTACAATTATTGAAACAAAATACACATGCAATAAGATGAGTGCAAGAAAAATAGTTTCCTTAGCTCAACCATTAATCACACATTAACACAACGATTTGCTTTTCATCATTAAGAACAAAAGAACTGTTAAAATATTGAAACATACAGCTTATCAATAGATTCAAAAACTCTTACTCGTTACAACATCAAATACTGAAATAAAAGTTGGAAGTAGTTCCTCCTCAATCCAATCGCATAACGCCTTTGATGAATAAAAACCAAAATTTTGTCTTTGGTTTTAAACAAAAATTCTCAATTAAGGTTTCTTTGAAATAATTCTTTACAATTCTAAAAAATAGGGCCTTTTCCCCAAAACCATCGAACCTTTCTAAAAGGTCTATCCCCCTATTTATAAAGAATCACTAACTAAAAATAGTTGCTACAATTTTGTGTTAAGTAAAAAAAAATATTATCACGTGGCACTTGATCTCTTTGTTCTTTGGAAATCATCTCGTGGTTATACTAGAGTGGATGACTCTTCTCGTATTCTAACCACTTGAAGAAGAGATTATCACATGTGTTAGAATACAAGAATATGTGTGCTGACTAGTTCCTTTTAATCTCGATTTTCTCGATCCAGGGTGGCATCAGTGATATCCATCCTTGGCCGAAGAGCTTAGATGTCTTCACATTTTCTATGCTGAGCAACTTCTCCTTCATGGTGATGAGAATCAAGATGTCCAACGCGAGTCTAATTTTCTTGGTGGTCCTCCTCATGATGAATTTCCTCTTCCTGTCATAAGAAATCGCCTGTATATCAACGACCTCCTTAATGGGTTCAGGGATTTGTTGGTCTCCCCAGGTCAGAGTGTTGCCCAAGATTCCTTCCGTATGTATTTGATCTAGGACCGATCCTTGTACATATTTGATAGTGGAAACTTCCATATGTTCCAATGGCTCGAACTTCGTCTGGTGTTCATCGGCTAGTGAGGTATCGGCCAAAATTGAAGAGACAATGACAAGCTCAATACTTACTTGTTGATCGACTGTTGAGGTGTCGATCTCTAGCTGTTGCAATTCCTCTTTTTGTCCACCTGAACATAGATCCTCCCTAGAACTATCTTTCGGGGTCCCTAATAGGTTGATAAGATTAGTGTATAAGATACATTCAACCTCATGGTCAACCTGGAGAGGGCTTGGAATTGATGCATCGAGACTTGGAGCAGATGTTCCCCCTGGTTCTTTCTCCTCTCCAATTGGTATCAAATTTATAAGCAAGACCTACGAACTCTCTTCATCATCATAGATATTTATTAGATCAAAAAATGTATTAGGCACACCCATTTCACTTGGTGTTCTTGGAATCTCATGATGGGTTGGATTGGTCACCGACGATCTGGCCTGTGGTGACGGAACTATGGGATTTTCCAGACCAATGGTTTCCTCCAGTGGGGTTGGATCTGAGCCATTTATCTCCTCTCTGACATTGCTTGGGTTGACCGGGGCGATCCTCATCATTTATACTAGTTGATGATTGTTCTCTATATATTGGATGACTCTTTGGGATTCTTATAATAACAACATTCCCCTCCTTTGTGCCTCCGTGGCTTTTGCTGCTATGTTTTTTTCTCTAACCCTGAGAGCTTCTTGAGCCATATGTTCTATCATTTTGACTTTCTCATCCACACTCATAGCTTTGAAACTAGTCATGTTTGGGTTAGTGTTTCTCTGTAGTAGCTCTTCCCAGTCCTCAACACATTTTGTAAAAATCTCATTGTCAAACTTATCATGTGTGTATGGCCAATAGGAAGAGACTTGTGGCGCATGCTAGAGAACTAGGCCTTTAGGGTCATGCTTGTGAAATTGTCCTATCAGGAACTTGTATTCTAGCTAGATCAAACCCTCTTATTTAGCTTGCACAATGTCCATCACTATGAAAAACTCTACATGGAAACCATAAGGTATGAACACTCGTTTTGTGTCCTTAACCAAAGTGGCATTATAGCCCTACAGGATGGTTTGGTAACATATTTATCCTACGATGAGCTGGTCTGGGACATGAGAGGGGAGTAAATGTGGTGCGACAGTGGCCCCAAACACCCTGATATAGGTTGTGGTTTCATATAGGTACCAGTGGCCTACTTTTGAAATCATTTTCTTGGACCCTACAAACAGTCTTGGGAATTCTTTTTTGAAAATAATTAAATAAACCCGAGCTATGAATTTATCGCAAATGAGAGAATACGATTTATTGTACCTATTTTTTCACATGATTCTGAAGTAGACAAGTATAGGTAGCTCTATGTAGTGCCATCTTAGATTCATGCCGGTGAAGACATTCCTTGCACAAATCATAGCTAGAAAATATGAAGCCATGTGAAAAGAGAGCGCTTCTCCCACCTTTGGTGTCTGAGCCTGCAATATACTGGTAATCAATTGCTTAGAGATGATTTCTCCCTAGTTGAAGCTACTCTCGGAAATAGAAAAAATGCATGCAAAGAGAATCCATACCTCTGAGAAATTAGAGCAATCCATTTCTCCATATAATCAACAAATTAGAGCCATTAAGTAGATATATGACTCCTTTAGATTCGCTGTCCCATACCAGCCATTACTTCAGTTTGTGAATTTCTTGTCTTCCTTCCAACAAGAGGCAATTAATTGGCTGGTGTCATAGAATTCATATAACTACACTACAAAATTTGTGTTCAACCGCTCCTCTGGGTCCCTAATCTTATAATATTTCTGGAGCTCTGTCGGGAGAAAAACTTTGACACATCCTCCATTATCATCATTGATTAGGCACCTTTGTGCATTTGCATGATCGATTATCCAACCTAGAGTCTCAATGTAGGGAAATAATGGGGTTCAATAGGATACCATATGCAAGCACGACCACTGGATATTTGAAAAAACCCGATCGTCGTGCGCCCTTACATCTAGGTCGCTAAGGGGGATAAACTACGGGTAATCTTCCCGGTTAATTTTGTTGAACAAATCTCCTCATTGTGGGAGGATCAT
The DNA here is from genome assembly GCA_032191745.1 of Picea mariana. Taxonomy (NCBI): domain Eukaryota; kingdom Viridiplantae; phylum Streptophyta; class Pinopsida; order Pinales; family Pinaceae; genus Picea; species Picea mariana. The sequence continues at coordinate 15,208 of JASDQU011179619.1, read as the reverse complement.
ATTTAATCCAGTGGTTTCTTTTGCATCACAAAAAGTAGGGGGTTGAGAAAATTCCTTCTTAGTCGATGTTTTGATGAGTGATTCCACTTTGGGAGCAAATTCCAACTTCCTCGCAGCGCCGGGAGAATATCCTTCACCAATATTTGCTTCCTTCAATTTTGGTTCCCTTGGAAAGTGCCTGGTCATTGGCTTCCTTGGAGGCATTTTTTAATACATAGAGAACAACGTTAGACATCGTGTTGCAGATAGAATGCCTGATCCAAAATTAAATCCAAGAGCCAAGATGGGTCCAGGAAGGCCTAAAAATAAAAGTGCTCAGAATGTCATCAAAATGGGCATGTGCATAGGCCTCGTCAATATGAAACCAACACAACTTGAACGAGCTCAAACATATTTCATATGACCAAGATATCGCGATATTTTTGTTTTTCCAAACAAGAAAAATTTGATGACTGTACAGTCCATATAGTGTTGACGTGGTAGCTGATTGTACATGCTGTACGATCGTACAAGTGACGTGGAAGTGATGCATCGGTGCTGACTGGGTAGTTGATGATGATAGGAAGATGATTCCTATGGTGACATGTGGCACAACTGCAAGGGTTACACATGGCACATCTGTATGACTAACGTGGCAAGGTCGTACAACCGTATGACACGTAAGCATTTGCATGGACCAGTCATCACTTGAAACATGGAAGTTTGTGGGAAAGTGGTAAGGTTCCATGTGGCCCATTCATGGGCTACCACATGGCACCCATTCATTGGATAGTTTGTTTGCAAAAATGTATGGAGTCTACGGGATTTGAACTCGTGACCTCTGGTTCGGGCGAAAACGACTTGGCAGGGCCGGGCTACCAGTCCGCCCATGGTGGTCCTTGTAATGTAATGTTCAAAACTTATATATAAAGTGATATGGTATGTAATTTAGTGGAGAATAGGGTTGGGATAGGCCCCAGTCCCTGACGCGGTCCCATACAACTTCAACATATAACCCAGTCCATAGAGTTGTGGCGTGGGAGTTCCAATGGGTATAGCTCTAGACATACACCACCATACGACAATGCAACATATGAATATGTCATTTAACAGATGGCGCAAAAAATTAGAGTTAGATCCCGGTCGGTCAGGCTAGACTGCCGACCAAGGGCATGGGATCAGGGGCCCAACTGAATGTTTTAGCACATGGAGGATGTAGAACTAGGCCATATGCCTACAACATATGACCAAGACCAAGGTCTGGGGGGCTAAGGACCAGCTCACCAGCCCGAGGCCACATGGAGGGTTCCCAGGTGACCAGGAGCTCAAGAAAAAGGGGATGCGCCCTTGATTTTTGGCCAAAGTGGGTTTTTATACTTTATAATAGAGATTTTAATGGATTATTAGCCAGATTTGGGAGATTTAATCCATTTTTGGAGGATCTTGGGCCCTATTTGAGGCCAGATCTTGGGGGGAAGTTGGGAGTTTGTTTCCAAATTCAAGTCTATATAAACCAGAGGCTCTTGAATCCATGGGAGGGAGGTTCATATCAGGAAAATGCTGATGAATTATTGAGGCAAATCCATTTTTGTGTAGGGAAGCTATTGAGGAGCGCACCTTTGCGAGCCATTTTTGGGATCTTCGTTCATCCGTTTTCAGTGCCGTCAGTTTTGTTGGGTTCTTGAATTCTGGTAGAAAAAGGCAAGATCAATTTGTAATCCTTTTGGCACTATTATAATGTACATTTAAATCTTCAAACAAAAATAAGAAAGCCTCACCCACTGAGACAAAGGACCAGAGACGTAGGCGAGATTGCCAAACTCCGTTATCACTTTGGTGTTTATGGTTTGCTGTTCTTCATGCTTATGTTCATATATGTATATTGATTTACGACTTCTATGTATCCTCTTTATTTCTTCATCTTTTTTCATTAAATTCCTAAATGGTAATTTAACTCATGCAAAATAACCTAACCATTGTTGTTTAAAATATCTATTTGGATCAAGTGGCATCATAGCTAGTTGAAGGCTGTTTTTTGAGTTTGCATGTTTACCAAGGAAACACTCATCTCAGTTGAGAAAATGGCATATAAAGAGGGACTTTCTCGACATGAGAAGGACATGCGAAAAACTCTCTTTGCCATGTCAGAGATGGTGAAAGTGTTGTGTGAAGATTACTTGTAACAAAAGAGATCAATTCAAGAGAAATATTCAAAGAACGACCAAAGTGAAGAAGAATTGAAGGAATTTCCTTCTACGATGAATTCATCAATCATCTCTGAGGTATGCAATGGAATTCATTCATCAATTTCACATTTTTCCCATCAATATGGTTCTTTTGGTGCATTTGAAAAACATACAAGAGGTATAGGTTTGAAATTGCTAACCAAGATGGGTTATGAAGGAAAGAGACTTGGAAGTAAGGGCCAAGGTATCGTTAATCCCATAGAGGTCGTGGGAAGACCTCATTATTTAGGATTGGGATATGGTGAAATGGAGATTGAAGCATTCTCCAAAAGATTGGAAGAAAGTGATGCTTCAAATGACCAGCCTAAGTCATTGCGAGAACACTTCATGAAAGGTGATGGTGTATCACTCCATCATGGTGATAGTAAATGAAAATCATCCCCAAAGAAAAGTGAAGATAGGCAAGACATGTATAATGGTCATGGTTTTTCCAATTCTCTTTTTGATTATAAAAAACGTAATCATGTAATCTGAAACTTGTGGAATATGTATCCTTGTACTTTTTTTCATTCACCTAAGCATTGTGTGGCCAAGTGTTGGAAGAGACAATCTTTGTACATGAATTTTATTTCAACTAGGAAGGAGACACGACATAAATATTCAACTACACAATGAAAGAAAGAGAAGGGAAAACAAGTTTGGATTCCAAAAAACCACTGCAATTATTGCAACAGGGGTGGACATAAAAAGTGTTGGCATGTTTATAGGAAGAGTGTGCTTGTCATTGATGGCAAGAAAAAAAACGAACCAAACCTCAAGAGAGCAGAAGAAGAGAAAGGTCAGAAGAGATAACGGTTTCCAGAAGTGCAGACAAGTTCCAAGAGATGGACTCGTAGGAGGAGCAAAGGTCGAGACCCGTGAACACTTAGAAAACCTTATAAGTCGGAAAGATCAGAAGCTTAGGAGGAAGAGCAACAGTGGACATTGGATAACTGATCCAAAGGACCAATAACCGTCAGATTGAATTAATGGAAGGATAGGATAAGAGGGGAAAAATGATTGAGAATTCGATCATCTGAATTTTCGTCAGCTGTCGGATTGATTTAAGTGGAAGGACGGGATAAGAAAGGGCTAAGATCTTAGATGTCGATCACCCAAATTTCCATCATCTTTCAGATCGAAATACATCGAAGGATAGGATAAGCTAATATGGAGAGATGTTATATTTAATCCAAGGAAAAGATGCATCATAGACATATCGACCTGTTGATCTAAGATCTTGATCAACGAACAACATTCGTTTCGGGTCTAAAGTTATGAGGAGGTTACACTTCAAAAAAATCTCACTTTAAGAATTTCAAGTTTGATATTTGAAATCCCCGAAGCTCGGAGAGCCAAAGTAAATCTTGATTGTCTGATCATCCGAAGTAAATATCACTCATCATATCATTCGAAGAAGATCTCAAGCGTCAGATCATCCGAAGTGAATTTGGGTTGTCTAATCCAGAGCGTCAGTTTGATTTTTGAGATTCCCGAAGTGCAAAGAGCCAAAGTAAATCTCGATCGTTCGATCATCCGAAGTAAATCTCATTCGTCAAATCATCCGAAGAATATATCAAGCATAAGATCATCTAAAGTAAATTTGGGCCATCTAATACAGAGCATCAGTTTGAGTTTTCAAATTCCCGAAGCCCAGAGACCCGGAGAGCCGAAATAAATCCTCGACTGTCGGATCATCCAAAGTAAATTTTAGCTACCAGATCATTCTAAAGTGGATGGATAGGATAAGTGATAATAAGGGCATGATAATATCAACGACCGATAATCAGGCACTCAGATCTATGGTCGACAGGGCATATTGGACCCCCCCCCCNGACTTTTCTGTCTTTAACCATTGGGGGGGATCTGAGTTGGTGGTATTTTCCATGTGGGACTCTCATACATGTCACCTTCCTATCAAATCAAACCCTCCTCACTCATTACCACTTACAACCTAACACCCCCTTCGATTAAACCACTAAACCACTCATACATACCACCTTTGCGCTCTAACATCACACTCCACTACCCGCTACACGTCACACTCCATTACCCGCTACATGTCACACTCCAATACCATGCTCTGCCTCCACACTCCACTACACTCCCTACACGTCTCACCCACATCAGCATACCACCTCAGCAAGGAAATGTGGTAGACCACGTCAGCAAGGACATGTGGTAGACCACGTCAGCAAGGACACGTGGCAGTAATCTGCATACTTCGAGGGGAAGTAAAGTTTGAGACTTGAGATTTTAGAAGTCCAGGAACCTGAAGGAGATCTCGAATGTTAATCAAGAAAGGAGCCACAAAACTATCAATCTGGTTGAAAGGCCAAATTCCTGAAGTAGAGGCAGATCTGTCGATTGATAAAGACATGTGTTCGCAGATCATTGACTCCAAAAGCTTGGTGTACGGAGAAAAGCAGGGTTTGAGATTTGAAACTCTGGGAGTCCGGATCACGAAGTAAATCATAGCCATTGATTTAGGAAGGCTAGATCTGAACCATAGAAATTGAAAGGATAGATCTAAATGATTCATTCGGGAGAACCATCAATATCATGAGATCGAAGGTTCCATCACATTGCGGGGTCAAAACATGCTCGGGTCTTAATTTTTCTTAAGCCGGACGCAATCAAAACCATGCTATCGATAATGGCATACATGAAGCTCTGTAGTGAATTGCGGGGCAAAAAGCAGGTTCCCCTCAAACCGCCTTTGGCCACACCGTCAATCATGTGGTGACATGAGATCATCACCCAAGGTCATATCGAAAGAAGGTGCTAGCACTCGCTAGATTGAGATCACGAAGCAATCTAAAGTTAGGCCTGTGGTCACATCCATGGTCACATCAACGAAGGTTAAGGGAGGATATAGCATGTCACTAGGCTCCACTTCAAATATCAAGATTTTGGAGAATCGAGATGTCTCATACCAAGATTCCCGAAGTTGTGAGTCATGAAGTGCCTATTGGTTAGGCGTATGATCATGTGAAGGAATGGGCTTAGAAGCCAAAGAAGCCAAAATCACTGGCTGTATTTGACAGAGAAGACGAAGAAGCCAAATAATTTTTGGATAATGACCACTTATGATGAATAGATTCAGTATAACCACCAGAGAAGATGAAGAGTTGTTATGATGATCTGGCAGAGGATTTGGTGTGAGAAAGACATGTAGAATAAAGAAGGGTGTGTGAGTTTTTCGGGAGTTATGCATGTGGGTAGAATGTGACTGAGTACAGGAATTGAAATGGATATTTGAGGTGTAGCGTATATCATGTAGAGACAACACAAAGTATAAATAAATAAGAGAAGCTGAGTAGAGGCATCAAAGTGTGCAGCAGGCGAAAGAGCATAACATAGAAGCAGAAAGATGCAGAAGCATAACAAGAGCATAGAAGCTGAAGAAGGTAGAGGAGACATGGAGCTGTAATAGACCATATCAAAGACAAAGAAAGTAAGTAAATTTTTTGTAAGATTCAATCAGGGTGGTAGGGTGGTGCTAGGGAGGATTGCAGTCCTCTAAATTCTAGTTGGTGCTAGAATATATTCTGGGAGTTGGTGCTTCCATCTAGTGGGTGCTAGAGAAACCTGGGAGTTGGTGCTTCCATCTAGTTGGTGCTAGATAAATATGAGAGTTTGTGCTCTCAATAAGTTGTAGCTTGCTATCAGAGCTTGTAGCCTCATATTTGAGTTGGATCTCAAAGACTGTGATGTACATGAAAGTTGGAGCTTGATTGACATCCTAAGAAGAAGAGGTTTTCACCCTTTATGGGTTTCCTCAGGAAAATCAGTGTTTCTGTGTATTTTGTGTGATTGATCATTGTATATCTATGCATGTTAAGTTATCAGAAACACATTATATAATAATCTAGAAAGAATCAAAAAGAGAAAATTTTTAAGCTTAAATACATAACTGATTCACCCCCCCCTCTTAGTTATATTTCCAACAATTGGTATCAGAGCTGGTGCCTTTGATCAAAGGTAGATCCATAAGCTTTAACATGAATAGTCATGATGCAAGTTCAACTAATAAGGATGGAACAAACTTTTCCTTTTGAAAAATAAGGATGAGAACACATTTAATGTCTTTGGGTGCTGATGTTTGGGATGTCATTGAAATGAGATATGTGAAGCCTGTAGTCTTGGCCTCAAAAGATGATAAGATGGAGTTTAGATTTAATGAAAAAGAAATGAATTCCATTCTTAGTATACTTGTTGAAGCCGAGTTTGTCAAAGTCATGCACTGTGATTCAACAATAGTTATGTGGGACAAGCTGATAAGTAGATATGAAGGTAATGAAAAGGTGAAAGACGCAAAACTTCAGAATCACAGACTGAAATTTGAGTAGTTAAAGATGGGTGAAGACAAAACTATCAGTAAGTACTTCTTACGTATAGAAGAACTTGTAAACACTATGAAAGGCCTAGGTGAAACGATAGTTGAATCTTTTCTAGTCCAGAAAATATTAAGATCTCTTCCCGATATATTTAACTCAAAGGTCTCTGCTATAGAGGAAATAGATGATCTCAAAATGTTGACACTAGATCAACTTCTTGGAAACCTAACTTCTTATGAAATGAGAATCACCAAAGGTAAATCCATTAAAAGAGAGGCATCTTTTAAAGTACCTAAAAACACAGACTTTGATATAGATGAGATTGAAGAAAATTTTGTGAGAAGACTGAAGAAAGGATTGGGAAAATAGAAAGGTAAATTTCCCTTCAAATGTTTCAACTATGGCAATATTGGTCATTTTTCATATAAGTGTCCTAAAAAAATAAAGGATCAGACATATGAAGATGAATAGAAGCACACACACAAGAATGTCTATAAAGATAATAATTTTAAGAAGAAAAGCCTTTGTGTAAACAATGATGAAAGCAATGACTCTTCTATTGAAGATAAAATAAATGATATCATGCTAATAGATTTAGAATATATAAACACTGAAGATACATGAAGTGAGTTTGCTGATTGTGAAGCAGTAGTAGATATTGAAGGAGAAATTGTCAGTTCCATGGAAGAGATTGATAGACTCAGAGAAAAGAAAAGAAAACAAAAACAATTACTGCTCAGGTATGAGAAAACATGTAAGGAACCATCTGAAGAAATCAATATGTTGAAGGTTAATTTAGAAGAAGCTAAGAATATTGAAGACTTTCTCAAATGATGTAGCCCCCCTCCCCTTTTGAGGTTCTGTGACCTCCTAATCTCTGGATCATTCCAATTGTTGAGTCGGATCGACTCTTCGGGCTCTTGATCAAAGCCAGATAAACTATGCACAGGTACCTTTTCTCCTTTTGGTGCAAGTCTTGTGACACCCACACCCTCTATCTATGCGTTCTAATGCTCTTTAGTTCACGGGTTCTAGCTCCTCTTCACGATCCCCTTCCTTCATATGACCATGGGTTGTTCCCTTGTGCTAATGCGTGATTGTGGGTGCGGGCAAGAGTGGTTTCCAACCAACCCGCTTTTCACCTCGCAATTATTCTCATGCTGACACGTACCCCGTCACTAAAATATTGGTTGAAATTGTGGCCCACTCAAGGAATATTATTGTTTGAGCATGTCCTAGCCCTGGAATACCTTCTGTCCATTGATCTCTGCTCCTTTGGTGCTGCCTGTAATCAACAACTGTTATCAATCTCCACTCCACTCTTCTTTCCTCCTTCCACGCATCCCCACAGATCTCCACAATTTGTCGACACGTAGTCAGTTTGAATCGACAACTGCTGTTGACTCCACCTTTCCGTCCTTCGAGAGTTTCAACTCTCAAACTCCATTTTCCTCTGTGTGACAATATCTCGGAGTGGAAGATATGTTTCCACCTATTCCCTTGAATCTATGACCAGGATCTCCTCCGTGAATCCGACCTTCGGGCTTCTCAAATATCAAATCCTTTTTCTCCTCCTCAAATATGTGAAATCCTGCCACGTGTCCTCTTAGATCGGATGGCCTAGGATTAATTTGGATATTTACCTGGAGTTCAAAAATCTTCTCCACGTCTCCTCCTGATTTGATGGTTATAAATCACTTCGGGAATTTACCCGGAGTGCTCAAATATTTGATACGTCTCCTCTCCTGATCTGACGATTGTAAATTACTTTGGGTGATCTGATGACTCTAGTCTACTCTGGCTCTTCGAAATTTTGATATCTAAAATCTCAAAATCTTGTCTCTGCTGACTGGGTATCTCCCAGAGTGGAAGATACGCTAACACGTATCCTCCTAGATCAACGGTAGTTCTCCCGCTTTAGAACTTTGACCTCATCAACTAGATCAATGGTCCTATGACTCCTTCCTTGATCAATGATCAAGATTTCCTCCAGGTCCTCAGACCTTTTCTCCTCCTCTTTATTCCAGAGTTTTAGATCTGGCGCTGCGTGTCCTTCTTCACATCGTCGACTCTCGTCGTTTCCGTGACTTCGGCCTTTGGTGATTTCAAATCTCAATAGCCACAAGTCTCTGGAGTGAATCCTTCCAGAGTTCATGATATGGTGACACCTGTCCAACCCCATATCGACGACTATCATTCGATTAAGCTCTTCGGGCTTCAATGATCTCAATTCTCAAACTTCCCCTTCGCTTTTCTCCCAGAGTAATTTCTCCCGGAGTCCACGATATTTTTCCACATGCCCCTTTTGGATTTGACAGTCCAAAATCTCTTCGGGTCTTCAGCGCTTTGGCTCTTCGGCTACCTGGTGCTTCAGATCTTCAGTACTTTAGGCTTCAACTATTTTAGTTCTCAAGTTGAAACTCCAATGTAACTTTCTTTGGAGCATGTGATCTGGTGACAAGTTTCCCCTCGTAGATTGACGACTCTCGACTCTTCAACTCTTCAAGCTTTGGCTGTTTTAGTGCTTCAACCTCCACCTTCCCTTGGATCTTCTGACCCGTTGAAATGTATCCCTTCTGGATCCAATGGTCCAGATCTGTTATGGCCCTTCGAATCTCCACGCTTTGGGAATATCAAGTTTCAAACCTTGAGAGATTCTCTCTCCTCTGCATGCGAGCATTAAGACTTGTGCACCTTCCTCTTATCAATTATTGTTGATCCTTCTCGCTCAGATCCAATGGATGGGATCCATTCTTTCCTTTTTGCTCCTTCTGTTCATTGGATGTAGATATAACAGACCATATTCTTCTCTACAACCGATCGGACGGTTGTTTTTTCTCCTCCTCCTGAGCTTTAGACTTCTCCCGACTTAGAATATTTTGTCAGTGTTCAAAGGGTCTCTGCCTTTGAACTTTCTCCTATGAACCCGACTATTCTAGGTCTTTCTTGTGCTTCTTATGAAAGCATTGTCTCTTCTGAGCTTATGGATTTAGAACAAGTCCGACCCCTATGCACTTTTTTCAATACTCCTCCTGAGCTTGATCTCCTCAAATATTTCGATCTCCCACACACACCTTGCATTCTTGGGATTTCATCAAAATCAATTTCGAAGGATTTATTTAAAATAAATTCTTCTCACCCTCCTGGTGTTCTTCTACTCGATGCACTCCTTGTAGAGATTTTCCTCACAGAGTGTTCAATAAATTTGTTTCTTATCGAACTCAACATGGAGTTCTTCTGTGCACACTTTCACTGGCTCAATGCCCACCTTGTAGAGCTCGACATAATTCTCAGTAACTCTGCTTCTCTGTGCGTCTTATGCATAGTATCCCCTCTAAGGTATTCAATAACCTTTAGGTTCCTCTTGAGCTTGTAATCGCTCTGGTGTGCCCTCCTGGCACGTTCTTTTTTGACTCCGCAGAATTCAGATGCACACTCCTTGCGCTGGCTACATAACCATAGTTGTTTTGTTGTGCACTCCTTGCACAACCTAAAGAATCTGGAACAATATTATAAAACTCAATGAAGATAAAATAAATCTATCTTCATATTGTAAATAAATCTTATCATATATCTACAACATTCATTCATGAAATACATAAACACATGATATGCAGGAAAAACTGCTTTTCTATTATCTCTGTGTGTCTATACAAATGATTAAAAAAACTGGACTGTAACAAAGTCCCAGTTCTCTCAAGATATCTCTCTCTCTCATAAATATTCTATCTCCCAAGTCTCCTAAGACTCTCTATCATTCTCTCCTTGAAATTTTATACAAGATCTCTTTACAAAAGAGGGGCTCTGCGAGCTCGTCCTCTCTCACCTAACCTCATCTATTACATTGAAGTTTCATAAATGAATGTCCAGACCTGAATACAATCTGGACCTACTATAGGCAACCATTTAAGGCAACCCCAACCACTAGCTGTACAAAGGCATGGCCCAACTCTTATAGCCTTACAATACAAAAATCTGTATTGGATCATATTTTGAATTTTAAAAATGGGAGGGTTAATGCCTCTCCCTTTCTCCATTGCGTGTCTACATGTTGGAATGCTGGTGCATTTGTTGACGTGAAGGGATGCTCCTACATCATACTCCATAGCTAGGAAAAACATGAGCTCCTGCTCATGAGCTCATCTTCTCCAGTGTTGAAATCCTCCTGAATCCCAAACTCTCTTCTAAAGTTGTCCTCTTTCTCCTCTCCAGCTATGCCGTTGCTATTGCTTCTTCTACATATTCATCCCTACTACTATGGAAATCTCTCTCTGATTCAGATTTCCTTTGCTGACTGCTTCTTGTGCTAAAATCAACATCAACTTCTTGATCTCCTCTATAACTCTATCCAGCTACTCCAATGGCCGGCTCTTCTTATGCAATATTTTCTGTTGCAAACCTTCCTGATTAGTGGGTATATCATCATGATCCCCCATGTCATTTTCTTATTCTGTGGCATTATCTTTCCAATCTGTTGCAGACTCCAATTCTGAAGTCTCATCACCAAGCTGCTACTTGGCTCCCTCTTATGCTAGCATGTCTCTAACTCTTTCCAACCATTACTCTAGTTGGTATGCTCCTCCATTTGCTTCTAACTTGACCTGTTGGATGTGAAATCCTCCTTCCACGACTTCTAATTCCTCATGCATCTTAGCAAAGTCTATGCTCTCTACTTCCTCTTCTACTACAGTCTCTAGTGCTACAATCATTTCCAGTTCAGTTTCTTGGCTGAAAATTTTGAGCAATTCTGTTGAATTCTCTTCTCCTGAAATTTGCATGGTTGTCTTCTGGAAGCTGTCTACTAGATCTAGACTGTACAACCAATCCTCCAACATCCTTAATTCTATATCCCATTGATTGATCATCTCAACTATGCGCTCCTCTTCTTCTTCTCCTTGGGAAACTTCTGATATCTTCTCCTTCATCATGACAGTCACTGCTGGTTGTCCTTCCCTTGCTGCTGCACTTTTGTCATGTGCACTGGCCTCTGCCTGGTTGTTTGGTAGGAATTCTTTGATCCCTCCAATAATCAGAATGCTCCTCTAATCTTCTTCTTCTATGATGGAAGTATTTAAATTCTCATTGTATTCATTCACATGGTCTGCAAACCCACATGAACCTTCACCTATCAACAATCCTTGCTGACATGAACTCACTTTTGAGCTCCTGAGACTTTTTGACGGTCTCATTTCTTTCCCACCACCTGGCAATTTGGAAATTTTCTGCTGCCCACTTGGCAGTCTATGAGATCAACCGATCCCATATCATTGCCCGCTTGGCAATATGAACTTCTACACTGCTCCTCTTGCAGTATACGAGATCTCCACCTGATCTCTTTCCATTGCCCACCTGGCAACTTGAAAGTCCAATTTCGACCACTTGGTATCTTATGAGATCTTCATCTGATCTCTTCTCCTCCTCATCGCTGATATCTCTCCTAGTCTCTAGTTCACAGATGTGAATCAATTCATCCTCTATGTCACTGAGGTTTTCAGCATGCCTTGACCACTTTTTCATCAGCCTTCGCTATCCTCTGGCCAATAATTTCTAAACAACCCATTTCAATTTTTTCTTCATGGGCCACTCATACACCCAATGTGCTTTTGCATCTTTTTGCATTTTAAATGAAAGCTTCTCCATTTGTGCTCTTATCTTATTGAGATCCAGATCCATCTTTGGATTTCATTTTTTCTTGTGTCCTTCTTTTTTGACCACGTCCATGGACTTCAGTAGTTATTTTCTACCTTTTACCTGCCCTCCTGGCAAGTCTATGGATCAATTTACATTTGAGAGTATCTCCATCTTCTCTCACAACTCACCTGGTTGTTTAAAAGTTTGCTGCTGCATCCATGCAAAAAATTTCTCACAGAGCATCGGTACTCTACCTTCCTTTCACCTCTTTCTTATCTCTTGTCTGTAAGCAAATCTCAATCTTCTGATACCACTTGATGTCATCATATTATCCCTTTTTCCTACATAAATCAATTATGTGCTCTGATACCACCTGGTATCAGAGTATCTCCTGTCATCGTCTCGCCCTTTTCCTGCTATCTACATGCAAAATTATGGTTCTGATACCACCTAATGGTGTGTATCAGAGTATATCATTTCTCTGCTCTCTGCTACAGAAATAAGAAATCTATGCTTTGATACCACCTGATGCATCCCCCCCTCCCCTTTCGGGGTTCTGTGACCTCTCGATCTCTGTATCGTTCCAATTGTTGAGTCAGATCGACTCTTCGGGCTCCTGAACGAACCCAAATAAACTATACACAGGTCCCTTTTCTCCTTTTGGTGTAGGTCCTGTGACACCCACACCCTCTGTCTGCGTGTTCTAGCGCTCTTTAGTTCACGAGTGCTAGCTCCTCTTCACTAGCCCCTTCCTTCATATGACCCTGGGTTGTGCCCTTGTGCTAATGCATGATTGCGAGTGTGGGAAAGAGTGGTTTCCAACCAACCTGATTTCTGCCCCACAATCCTTATCATGCTGACACGTACCCCGTCACTAAAACAATGGCTGAAATTGCAGCCCGCTCAAGGAATATTATTGTCCGAGCATGTCCTGGCCCTGAAATCCCTTCTGTCCGTCGATATTCACTCCTTTGGCACTACTTGTGATCAACGACTGCTATCAATATTCGCTCCGCTCTTCTTTCCTCCTTCCACGTGTCCCCATAGATCTCCATGATCTGTTGACACGTAGTCTGTTCAAATCGACGACTGCTGTTGACTCCACCTTTTCGGCCTTTAGAAGTTTCATCTCTCAAACTCCATTCTCCTCTGCATGAAAATCTACTAGAGTGGAAGATATGTTTCCACCTATCCCTTTGAATCTATGACCAGGATCTCCTCCATGATTCCGTCCTTCCGGCTTCTCGAATCTCAAATCCTTTTTCTCCTCCTCAAATATGCATAATCTTGCCATGTGTCCTTTTAGATCTATCGGCCTAGGATTACTTCGAGTCTTTACCCAGAGTTCATAGATATTTTACACAACTCCTCCTGATATAAAGACTATAAATAAATTTGAGACTTTACCTGGAGTGCTTAGATCTTCACCACATCTCCTCTCCTGATCTGACAATTGTAAATCACTTCGGGTGATCTGATGGCTCTAATCTGCTCCATATTGTTAAGCCCTAATATTGGCTCATTACCCCTTAATTAGGGCATATTAGATTATTAATGCTATTTTATTTATGTCGGCTTTAGGCCATTAGTTGTAATTTAGATTAGTAATGTTATTTTAATTATGTCGGCTTTAGGCCATTATTTGTAATTATACCTCCTAGTCTCCTATATATACCAAGGAGACATTTTCATTTTGAATCATCTTGTACTTGAACATTTAAGTGGGGTAAAATGAGGTTGCCCCCTCGAAGAGGCTTATTATCTGAAATTATCTCTTTTTCAAGGCATTGAGTACTTTTCCTGAGGTTTTTATATGCTATATTGATGTTTGGTTCTTAACATATGGTATCAGAGCTCAAGTCTTGGGGTTTCGCTGCTACATCTAAGACACCGTGGAATTTTCGCTATAAATTTTTTTCTACAACGTTTCAGAAGGAACCTCTTGGAGGGTATTTAGTAGATGGATCAAGGTACGTTGGGTTAAAAATTCAGCTCCTGAGGCCTTATAATTTCGGAGATACAACCTGTACAAGATAGGGTTCTAGAATCATTCTGAAATGAGTCATTGTGGAATTTTTGCTATAAAAAATTTTCTGTAACGTTTCAGACCCTGTCCTCTGGCGTCCATTTACAGAAATTAGTAAGGTACCTGTGGTAAAAAGTTTAGCTTCTGGTTCATCTTAAATTTGTAGATACACCTTGTGTAAGATAGGGTATCTGACTAGTCCTATTGACTAGCCTCAAGAAGGTGTTCCAGGTAAAACAAACATAACTTCTTGCTAGAGTATCCAAATTGAGTGGGACTGGCTGCATTGGATCGTGTACAGTCTTTAGTATTTTGGGTGTGAGTTTAAGAATTTGATATCAATTATTTTGTGCGGGGTATTCTATACAAGTGAGATCTCCTGAAAAGTCCAAAAATTGGCAAGTTGTGAGGAAGTTATTGTAAATTCCACTTGGAACATCCAATTTTAATCAGACCTGTGGCATTGCAGAGAAGAAATATCAAAGAACTACCTAAAATAAGGTTTAATACCCATAAGGGCCAAAACTTTGGGGATATAACAGAATAAATATTGTCTAGCAGAACCACCTCAAAATCTTGGCCAACATGCCACCAAGAAAGGGACCTTCTACACCAAATAAGCCTCCAAAAAATCCCAATTGGAATTTTGATGAAGGTGAAGAAATGCGTAGGGACATAAATGAACTACAAAAGAATATGTATTCAATGGAAGCTAAATTGATGGATTCAATGGAAGCTAAGATGGATTCAATGGAAGCTAAGTTGATGGAAGTATTGAAAAATTTCGTAACAGAGAAGACACCTGAAAGTGAAAATGCTTCCAATGAAATTCATGATGAGGACACAAGGAAGGTGAATCAAGAATGGAGAAACTCCAACTTGGGTTTAAAGACCAACCATGTTCCTAAGATTGATATGAGGAAGTTTGATGGCAAGGACCCAATCACATGGATACTTCAGATGGAGCAATTCTTTGATCTCCATAATGTGCCACATACACAAAAGGT